>CM074294.1:16542763-16550263 GCA_037194245.1 Opsariichthys bidens | reverse complement strand
TTTCATTCAGCTTGCCTGCAAGTTCTTTTTTATGGTTGTTAGGAGTTTTTCTTGCTGATTAAGTGAATAACTAATAAGCTAAATATTTCAAAAGTAAATTGTGTTAAAGATAAAATTATGTTTTGATTCAAGCATAGCCCTTAATCTTTTAATCATGCAAATAAATAAATAAATAAATATTTATATATAATTTAATATAAAATATTACACACACACATATATAAACACCACACACACATATGTGTATATATATATATACACATGCATACATATACAACACGCACGTATATATAAATATATTTTATATATATATAACATATTTTTTATATTTTTATAAAACAAAACAATTTTTTTATTGTTATATATATTTTATATGTGTGAATATGTAATTAATAAAATGTGTAAAATAATCATAAAAATATTTATACTTATAAATATGTGTATATAAATATATTAGTGCGGACAAAAGTTGTTTATATGTGTATATATATATATATATATATATATATATATATATATATATATATATATATATATATATATATGTGTATATATATATATATATATATGTGTATGTATATATATATATATATATATATATATGTGTGTGTATATATATATATACAGTACTGTGCAAAAGTTTTAGGCAGGTGTGAAAAAATGCTGTAAAGTAAGAATGCTTTCAAAAATAAACTTGGTAATAGATTATATTTATCAATTAACAAAATGCAAAGTGAGTGAACAGAAGAAAAATCTAAATCAAATCCATATTTGGTGTGACCACCCTTTACCTTCAAAACAGCATCAATTCTTCAAGGTACACTTGCACAAAGTCAGGGATTTTGTAGGCATATAGTTAGGTGTATGATTAAACAATTATACCAAACAGGTGCTAATGATCATCAATTCAATATGTAGGTTGAAACACAATCATTAACTGAAACAGAAACAGCTGTGTAGGAGGAATAAAACTGGGTGAGGAACAGCCAAACTCAGCTAACAAGGTGAGGTTGCTGAAGACAGTTTACTGTCAAAAGTCATACACCATGGCAAGACTGAGCACAGCAACAAGACACAAGGTAGTTATACTGCATCAGCAAGGTCTCTCCCAGGCAGAAATTTCAAGGCAGACAGGGGTTTCCAGATGTGCTGTCCAAGCTCTTTTGAAGAAGCACAAAGAAACAGGCAACGTTGAGGACCGTAGACGCTGTGGTCGGCCAAGGAAACTTACTGCAGCAGATGAAAGACACATCATGCTTACTTCCCTTCGCAATCGGAAGATGTCGAGCAGTGCCATTAGCTCACAATTGGCAGAAAACAGTGGGACCCTGGTACACCCATCTACTGTCCGGAGAAGTCTGGTCAGAAGTGGCCTTCATGGAAGACTTGCGGCCAAAAAGCCATACCTCCGACGTGGAAACAAGGCCAAGCGACTCAACTATGCACGAAAACACAGGAACTGGGGTGCAGAAAAATGGCAGCAGGTGCTCTGGACTGATGAGTCAAAATTTGAAATATTTGGCTGTAGCAGAAGGCAGTTTGTTCGCCGAAGGGCTGGAGAGCGGTACACGAATGAGTGTCTGCAGGCAACAGTGAAGCATGGTGGAGGTTCCTTGCAAGTTTGGGGCTGCATTTCTGCAAATGGAGTTGGGGATTTGGTCAGAATTAATGGTATCCTCAATGCTGAGAAGTACAGGCAGATACTTATCCATCATGCAATACCATCAGGGAGGCATCTGATTGGCCCCAAATTTATTCTGCAGCATGACAACGACCCCAAACATACAGCGAAAGTCATTAAGAACTATCTTCAGTGTAAAGAAGAACAAGGAGTCCTGGAAGTGATGGTATGGCCCCCACAGAGCCCTGATCTCAACATCATCGAGTCTGTCTGGGATTACATGAAGAGAGAGAAGCAACTGAGGCTGCCTAAATCCACAGAGGAACTGTGGTTAGTTCTCCAAGATGTTTGGGCCAACCTACCTGCCGAGTTCCTTCAAAAACTGTGTGCAAGTGTACCTAGAAGAATTGATGCTGTTTTGAAGGCAAAGGGTGGTCACACCAAATATTGATTTGATGTAGATTTTTCTTCTGTTCACTCACTTTGCATTTTGTTAATTGATAAATATAAACTATTAACATGTCTATTTTTGAAAGCATTCTTACTTTACAGCATTTTTTCACACCTGCCTAAAACTTTTGCACAGTACTGTATATATATATATATATATATATATATATATATGCCAATTAAAAATTATTATTAATAATACACATATTATTTTAATAGTTAATACGTTTTATATTACTATTACATTAGTATAATTATAATATTGCTACTATCATTTAGGAGAGTTCATAAGTTCATCATCAGGATGGTTTTCTGTTCTAAAAGATCATTTTCGTCAGAATTATCTCACACTTCTTGCTCTGTCTCTCACTTCCATAAATAGAGAGGCTGTTGTGTGTTTAGACTGAAAGTGTCTGGGTTGTGTATATGAATTACACTCATTTGTGTGTCTATGTGTGTTTTCATCATTCCACATAAAAACACACACCAGAATGACACTGAGCACTTGTGCTGCTCGACTCTGTGATTTACGTGAGCAGACAGAGCTGAACTAATGGCATGAGGAGCATCAGAACACAACGTTCATCTTTCATTTATCAAATAAGATGAAGGCATTTAGGTATCAACCTGAAGAACGCAGATTTCCCAGCATTCAGCTCTCACTCACACACTGAGCTGGGCTCCATGGTGTCTGTCTGGCCGTTTTCCCAGAATGCTGCTTCTCTCCTGTTTTATAAACTTCTTCTTTCACTCTCTTTAATTGTCTGTCGATCTATCTATCTCTTTCGTCTACTTCAGTTCATTCGGTTGATTTGAGACACGTTTGCCATTTTTGGATGTGTTTGTGCATTCAAATATATCCGTATATATGTGTAAACCTATGGTTTATTTTGTAGTTTATGCAGTTTGCAGTGGAGAATTAACTAAAACAGTCTTGTTCAGTTTTTTCCCACTTTAATCCAGACAGCATATGGTCTGGAACTGTAAATCTCTATTAAACCCATTGTTGAAGAAGCTTTACAGTCACCGGGCCTATCACCGTGTGTGTTTGAGACATGCTCCATCTGCAGGCAGGGAGCGGTAGTTCAGATTAGTATTCTGGGATGCAATAAATCCAGAACCTGAGAGGTGCTGCTTCAGTTCCTCAGACTGATCCAGACGAACAAGAGAGAAACGGAAACAAGAGCTCTTCATTTTAAGGCAAGACTGGTTTCGCACAGCCAGACTTTGACTAACAGCATAAAGTCATATTCAGGCCAGGAACTCGTGCTCAGACAGGAAGATACGTCTAACTGATGTGCAAAGTGACCAACCATAGTTACAGTGTACAGTGTAGTGTAGTTGCAGTGAATTTAACCAGTTCCATCAGTTCTTATTCTAAAATAATTATTTTATTTTTTTTCATTTTTATGTTTTTATTGAATTTAATTAAATTAATTTTTTATGTTTTTATTGTTTTATTCTATTGTTTTTAATTTTAATTTTATTATTTATTTAATTGTATATTTTTATTTAATTGTTTTTACTTTTATTATTTATTTAATTGTATATTTTTATTTTATTGTTTTTTTTAAATGTTATTATTTATTTATTTAATTGTATATTTTTATTTTTATTTTTTGTTTTTAATTTTATATCTATTTTATTCAAAATAGAAGAGCTATAATGTCTATGCAGTTGCTATTGTTCAAGATGGACCAGTTGCTTTCTGTTTTTGTTCGGTTTTTTATCCTTTGGAAACAAGTCTGTCTTTATCTCTCTCTCTCTCTCTCTTTCTCTGTGTGTGTGTGTGTGTGTGAAGCATAAATGATTCAAATCTCACAATATTGTTCAGTCTCGTCTCTTTCATCTGTTCATCAAGTCATATTTTTCTCTCTGTTGTTTATTTTCGTTTTCTGCTAACAGTGAAGCTTCATGCTCTTTTGAAAAGGCTTGAGGTCAACTTCCTCTTTGAGAACAGGTTGACTTTCTATGATTAGATGAAATGGTATTGACTGATTCCAGATCAGCTGTGAGTTTAGGTTTCAGTTTGTAAGCTTATTCTAAAGGGCTGCATGCGACCAGAAGAATGAGATGGTTGTTCAACTCTTTCCATTCACATTTTGTGTGTGTATTGTCATGCTTATCTGTTTTTAGAGAACTGAGTCAATACAGGTCAAGCATAAGAAGAAATACTAAGAAATGGTAAAATGAGAAGTATACCTTCTCGTGTATGTGTGTTCGTGAAAGCGCGCTCTAAAGTCTTGATCGCTATGCTAGACACAACTGGACTCGTTCACCATTGACTGACTGTGTGCTTTTGTACCCATAATGCTTTCTGTAGGGTTTTATTCGCACGCTGCATGCCTGCGTTACTTATTCAGCCAAGATTTTCAGCAATGAATACTGATCGCATTCACACTCTTTCATTCATTCACTTGTTTTCTCGCTGTCAGTCTTTCTGTCCAGTCTGAACGTCTCGCTGGTTCATGATACACAGATCCAGACATCTTCCTAAAGATTTGTGATCCTTGGTTAATGATGGGCAATCTATTCTGGGGACTTGTGGAATTCGGAAAAAATTAATTTACATAATTTTTTTTTTCAGGGGTATTCTAAATTATATTTATATATTTGTATTTAAAAAGTAAAATATTTATATTTATGAAGATAAAAATGTCATTAAGTCTTACTTAAGTCTTAATAAATAAATTATAGGGATTGTGTGTATGTATATATATATATATATATATATATATATATATATATATGTATATATATATATGTATATGTGTGTATATTTACATTTTTCTTAGGAATATTCTAAATAAAATGTATTAATATAATTTTTATATTGATAAAATATAATAATTAATGTTATGAATATTTAACATTTTAAATATAATTTCTACAAATAAAATGTCAATATTTAAAATGTAAGTATAACTAAATAAATATACTTTTAAATGTATATTTCCAATGTTTAAATGCAGTTTAATCTAATAAAAATGATGTAATGAATATTCTAAATATTCTCAAACAGATCAGTGTTTTGAAAGTGTCACAGAACCAAAAACTGTACAGTCTTCAGGAAGTCCGACACCACATGATTTGTTGTTGACTCTGCACATTAAAAAACTGGAAAGTATTTGACATTTGTTTTAGAAACCAAATACGCTGTTATTCAAATGCAGTAAAATATTCTATAGTCCAGTGGTGAAGTACAGTGCAGTGTGTTTGTCTTGTGTGATTACACTGATATTAATGGTCTGCTGATTTTTTTTATGCAGTCTGACTCTGTGTGGTAAACAGGATATTGAATCTAATCTGTCATTACGACCGATCTGACCGTCTGACATTCAGCGCAGGTGTCCGTGTGTACATCAAACAAGCTTAGACTAGACTAACACTTATTAAAAGCATTAACTTTACAGAAATACTAAGGATTGTTCTCTTTTGTAGTTAAAATTGTATTAATGTCATGTTACATTCACTAATTTAGCAGTTGCTTTTATCCAAAGTGGCAAATGAAGAACATTCATAGTAGCATTTATATTAGTTGATTATCCGTTATATTGAAGAGACCTTTTGCAGGATGTTGGTTTATTTATGCTCTTTTTGAGGACTTAACTGAGTGTTTATAGACGTTTAAGAGGCTGTTGTGTCGATTTGCAATATTGAGGTGTTCAGTTTTATTTCGATTTTAGAAAATAAACATATGACTGCTCTCCTCACAAATTAAATGTATTAAAGTACGAGGCAAAAACGATGGCAAAAACTGCACAAAAATCGCACGGGAAATTCAAAATGGCTGATTTCCTGTTGCGTTTAGGACTTCGCTCCTAGAGGCTTTTCTGTAAGTCTTGGGACCTTACATGCATGTACCGAATTTCGTAGACATACGTCAAACGTAGCCGAAGGCGCACACCGTTTAAGTTGTATAGGTGGCGCTATCGAGCCATTTTGCCCCACCCAATTCTGAAACCTATGTCAGATGTAAATTTTCACCAGTTCTGACGCGTGTGCAAAGTTTTGTGAGTTTTTGACCATGTTTAGGCCTTCAAAAAAGCGATTCATTTCGGAAAAAAAGAAGAAGAATAGAGTATAGCTGCAAGCAGCGATGACGAACCTAAGCCTGGTGGCACCGCCAACCCAGTGGCTTCAAGGCAACTGTGCATGGCAGGCAATAGGCGTTTCAAATGGGTAAATATAAAAGGACTATGTCAAAGCCATTTGAATTCACCACATTTACTGCAGGAGTTGATGCCCATATGATCACGAACCACAACAGCCACATCTATGAGATAATTTAAATTTAGATTAATTTAATTTCATAGGATGTCATATGTCACTTTCAAGTGAGAGCAGAATGTGTTTTTTGGCCTAGCTGAGCTTTCGTTTGCGCACCAATATTATGCACCAAAAGGATGCTTTCATTTAATTCCAAATATGGGTGGTATACGACGAAAAAATAAAATTATAAAATTAACAAATGGAGCCAAATAAGCGCATGTATTAAGTAGATTAGGTTAGTAGATTAACGTTGGTGAACTTGAACTTGAAAAATAGTGTGTACTAACATCTTTCCACACTTGAAACAACATTCCTTCTGGTGTTCATTCATGTTTATTTGATGCTATAAATGAACTAGTATGAAGAGATGATCTGTCACGACACATTAAAGAGACACTATACGCTATTTATTGTTTAAATTTCTTAAAAAAATTACAATATTTTAATATGAAACTGTTTCATTCGTCTGTCGACGTGTTGTCAGTGTCGTCTTTGCTCCATGATGTATTTTTCACTGTAAGAACATGATGTGTAGCGTGAGAGCGCATGGCTTGTCGGAAATAGCAACAGTAACTAAGGGGGCGGAGCTTTGCAAATGGTTGGTCAATTGGTCATTTTCACTATAAAGTATCTGTGCTTTAACTTAAGTATGGTTTTCAGGTACTCTTTACACTTTTGGATGCAAAGCATGTTAATGACTACATAAATTCGTCTTTAAGCTGTCACGCGTTAAACTGATGAATGTTGGCTCATATGGTGTCTTCAGCTGATCTCAGACCTGCATGAGAAGCAGGTCTTTATCTGTGTGGCACACTGAGCTCTTTGTGTGAGAGATATTTGAGTGTTGGCCAAAGCGAACACTTTCTCTGGAGTGCTGAGGCCAAGAGGAGCCGCTGAGAGAAACACACAGACGGTCTCGAGTGTGACGACACGCACAGGATACACACAGAACACGACAATATGGCTTCCTAGCAACTCACACACACACACACACAGATTCTCCTGTTTGTATTCTTCAGTTATTCTTAATTTAATTAATTATTAGTAATAAGAAGAAATGGAGAGCATATGGAGATTTGTGATCGAGTCTCCTGATTGTGCGATTTTTAAAAAAAAAATTTTCCCCTGAGAAAAAAGACTGCGATAATCTATAATGT
>CM074294.1:16505263-16537763 GCA_037194245.1 Opsariichthys bidens | reverse complement strand
AAAGTTGACATTTTTACACAATATGTATTTCAAAAGGCTAAATAACCATATTTAGACTTCACTCACTGAATTAAACATGCAACAGGTGTTTTGGCATACCACAGTTTGAAAGTTACTGTATGATAGATATGAATATGAATGCAGCCAGTATGTTTGTGTGTTTGAGGGTTTTGATGCATCTTGTTTGACTTTGATGTGCTGTCGATAGGTTTGTTTTGGATATGTCGCTGTCATGTTACGGTGTAGATTTAAGGACTAACGCAGTAGTCTAAGCTAACTAATGTGTATGTTTGTGTTTTTTTATATCATGCCTTAAAGCGATGTTATCTTAAGGTAGGTGCACCGTGGCAGGTCTGTGTGTGTGTGTGTGTGTGTCTGTGTGTCGGGACACTGTTGCTTCCTGTCCAGCCATGGCCACGCCCACACGACACACCTGCTGAACGGCCACCCAATCACAGGCTTGATTAAAGTTTGTCTGCGCTGCTACCCCTCCAGTCACATCGCTCCAGGCATGAATATTTAAATATGTAAACCTCAAAGCTTCCTGTTCTGCTGGCCCATATATAAATGTCAGCTCACCATGTTACAGTTTATTATGATGTTTGTGTGTGTTTAGAAATCATCGGTATCTGGTGGTCTTGCAATGTGTCCACATGAGTTTTACAGAATATTTGAATTTTTTTTTAATATATATAATATAATATAATATAATATAATGCAATATAATATACATTTATAATCACATAATATACTAAAACTATGCTAATTAATATAATATGTATTTGTATTATATTTATATATATTAGATGATTACATTTTCATTAATTCATAAATATGTATTTATTTAATTTGATTATTTAAATAAAAATAAACTGTCATATCACTCAGTGCTTGTGCTTTGCAATATTTTTCTTAAATATAAGAATATTCAAATGTAAGAATATTTATATAATATTTATTTTTATATAAAGTTTAATAATATAAAAAAGATATATATGTATAATATAAATGATAATATATTATACTAGGTTTTATATATTTGTAAATATATATTATAGATTATAAATATAAAGTAAATATTTGATTGCAATATTTTTACGTTTGAATATTCTTTTATTATTATTATTATTTTTTTTAATTATTATTATTTAAGAAATAATATTGAAATGCGCAAGCAGTGAGTGATATGTAACGGTTCATTTATTTTGATACATTTCCAGTGAGAGCAAATGTAATTTTAGGGGATATTTTCTAAACTTCCCATCTGATCATGCACACGTCTGCTGCTGCTGAGCTGATGGTGGAGTTTGAGTTTCCATGGCAACACGGAACCTCGGGTTAACCAGTGTGATTTCCTAGAATCGGATCAGGATGTGGTTAGCATGACAGTGCTTTCTCTATATCGTTCTCTCATTGAAATGATGTGCACTAAAATGCATTTGTAGTCTTTAGAGTTGCACTTTTTTCAGTAGACAAATGTTTTTTTTATTTCAACCCACAAGAGCACTTGAGCATTGGGTGTTTATTTTAGCTTTTCACTCGTACATCATAGTTGCCTTTTGGCACACAAGTGTGAGTTAGTTATAAATACATCTACATGTGAATGAGGCTGAAGGTGATTATACTCTGAAGTGAAAGTCTTTGAGACTGAGAACAAGTGTTTGCCACATCCTCTGGTCGCAGTGATAAAAGCATCTCTTCCATTTACAGTAAAACAGACTTTTGATTGACTTTTGACTTTTTGTTGATATCTGCATCGTCACATGGTTTCGCCCCACCCCCCGTAAAAATCATACTTTTAAAATGTATTTCACTACAGATTACAAAATACATCCTTTCAAAAGTAATTTGTTACTTATTTCGTTACATTACTCAAGTTTAGTAACTTAATCTAAACACTTTGGAATACTAATAAGTGTGGAACAAACACAAAAAAGTTAATTGCAAGTTTTTATCTCACAATTCTGACTTTTTCCCTCAGAATTGTGTGATATAAAGTTGCAATAGTGAGTTATAAAGTCAGAATTATGAGATATAAACTCGTAATATTGAGAAAAGTCAGAATTATGAGATATAAACTCACATACTAAATTCACAATTGCAAGAAAAAAAGTCAGTATTGCAACTTTATAACTTGCAATTGTGAGTTTAAATCTCGCAATTCTGAGAAAAAGAAGTCAGAATTGTGAAATGCAAACTCACAATTGTGAGTGGGGAAAAAAAACAAATTGTGAGAAAAAGTTGCAGTGACGAGTGAATTATAAAATGACTCACAAACAACTATCACAAAACATGAAAACAGTCGTGGATCATCAGGTCATGACAGTTAAAGTTAAGTTGACAGTTGGGCATTTTTTAAAATAAATTCAGTCATTTTGTCTTGTTCAGGACAGTACTAAATAAAAATAACAACATTTTTATGATCCCTCTTAAAAGTATTAAAATGTTGATGAAACTTAACTTTGCTTTTTCAGACTGTCAGAGTCAGAGAATCACCAATCGCTGTTTAAATGACATTAAAACTCAAAGTAATCACTTTGGTAATCTAAAACACTTTTCAGATGTAACTGTAATCTGATTACCACCCATTTAAAATGTAACTGTAATGAAATACAGTTGCTCAAATTTTGTATTTTAAATACATAACTAAGTTACTTGGATTTCGTTACTCCCCAACCCTGATTCTGCGTAACTTTATATTAAACATCAGATTGGTTATGATTTGAGAAAACCTTATGAATGGATTATTTTTACTATCCTTTACCATTATAGGACCGTAAGCAGACAGGAAGCATAGTGGGAGAGAGGGATCGGGAAAGGTCTGCGAGCCGGGACTCGAATTCGGGTCGCCCGAAGCGCAATATATGTCAGTGCGCTGCCCACAAGGCTATCGGCACTGGCAACAAAAGGATTTGTTTTAATGGGAATAATTTGTTGGAAAGAGATTTGTCAAAGCCTCTTTGAGTGTGTGTGGTTTTAGGGGTATAATTACTAATAATACTTTTAGTAAAATTGCAATGCATAACCAATGTTATTTGATTCTCCATCTCTCTCAGGCACGGCAGCAGGCCCAGATGAGACACCAGATGGCTTCTGACAGCAAGAATGAATATTCCTCATACCTGCAGAAGTTCAACCAGGAACAGAACGAACATTATTACACCATCATCCCTAATATTTTCCAGGTGCACACACACACGCACATAGAAACATCCAACATCCAAGGAATTAAGGCTACTAATATTGTTTATTTGCATGCACTGGCTGCATTTCTTTTTGAATTCACAAAATTATGCAAATGAAGTAACTGAGTAAACACACCCAAAATTCTGTTTTGCATGGTGCAGTTCCTGATCTTGCAGTTTTCTTCTCAGAAATACACACACTAACTCTTTACATCTGTGTGTGTGTGTGTGTGTGTGTTGCAAGCAGAAGATCCAGGCGATGGAGGAGAAGAGGATAGAGCGAATGGGCGAGTCGCTGAAAACGTTTGCGGAGGTCGACCGACAGATTCTGCCCATCATCGGGAAATGCCTGGATGGAATGACACAAGCGGCCGAGTCCATTGAACCCAAGAATGTTAGTAACACCCTCATACAGCCTCATGCAGCCTCATTCATGACCGGGTCTAGCGCCCCCTTCTGTTCGAGTGCTGCTGCAAGTGAGACGATTTTAATAGAAGAGGAAGTGCAGAAAACAGGGCTGTGAAATGTCTCAAAGTCATGGCCTACCGTTCAGAAATTTGGGATCTGTGAGATTTTTTTATGTTTTTTTAGCATTTTCAGCATCATTACTCCAGTCTCCAGTGGCAAATGATCCTTTAGAAATCGTTCCGATATGATGATTTTTTTTCAGGATTCTTTGATTAATAGAAAATTCCAAATAAACAGCATTAATTTGAAAAAGAAGCATTTTTTAACATTAGAAATGTCATTTTGAAAAAAAAAACTATTTAATGTGTCCTTGTTAAATAAAATTAAGGAGTATTGATTTAAAAAAATACCTCAAACTTTTGAACGGTACTTCACTGCCTTATTATCATTTGAGCCGAATTAAATATGGTGTCTGCTCCAACTAAGGACTCTTAAGTCTCCTCTGATGTAGTTCCCAATCTCTAAAATGTTTTGAACGTATATTTTCTGTAGTTCTGTATTTATATATAGATATAATAGTCTGCAGATGATACTGCAAATGGCTGTTGTCTCTGACAATAGCTTTTTGAGGCAAAACGTCTCCAGAAATTACCAAAAACTTCCTTTTAGAGGCATCCTATGACATATTTGCAGTGAAAAATACATCGCGAAGCAAAGAGGACACTGACAATGCAACAACAGACAAGACAGAGCAGCTTACTTTTGATATGAAACTGTCTCATATTTAAAATGTTGTCATTTTTTTAAAGAAGTTTAAACAATAAATAGCGTATGTCTCTTTAATGTGCCGTGACCGATCGCTGTAGATCCTTCAAGCGGCTCGTGAAGCGATCATCTCTTCATACTAGTTCATTTATAGCATCAAATAAACATGAATGAACATTAGAAGGAATGTTGTTTCAAGCGCGGAAATTCAGGGTTATGATTGGTCAGATCGCCTGTCAATCAAACTGATTGAGTGCATACTTTTTTTTTATTATGCATTTTCATGCCATATCATGCCATTTCCATCCAGCATTTTTTATGCAATATCCCAAAATTTTCATAAAAATAGGTGGATGGAAACCGCTTATGTGATTGTGTATAATTAATAATATTTCATTCTCTTTTTCTGCATATGAAACTTCAAATAGCTGTTGTCTCTGACTGTAGCTTTTTCATACAAAACATGTCCAGAAATCTGACAAATCCCCTCTTTAGAGGCTTCCTCAACCTTAAAAAATCAAAAATGTCTATATATATATATATATATATATATATATATATATATATATATATATATGTATGTATGTATATATACATATATGTATCATAATACTTTTTTTATATATATACATATATGTATATGTATATATATATATATATATATATATATATGTATATATTGGGAAAAGATTCTTTTATAGCAATATTAAATAGCTTATTTTCTAAGCAATATGAAGTTCCCATTCAGAGACAGTCTGCGCTCTCTTTCCCATGCAGGACTCCTCTCAGGTCATAGAGTCGTACAAGTCTGGCTTCGAGCCTCCTGGCGATGTGGAGTTTGAAGACTACGGTCAGGCGATGAAGAGGACGGTGTCCGAGACCAGCCTCAATAACTCGCGCTCGGACAACAAAGCCGAGCGTTCCGGCAGGGGCAAGAGCAAAACTCTATGGCCTTTCATTAAGAAAAACAAGGTAACGCACACAGTCACCGAATTTGCTCGCAGTTACTTCGATTTGACCGAGAAACTTAATTTAAATCGCACAAATAGAGCCAGATTGATCTGAAAGCTGAATGTTTCATGTGTTTGTGAGTTTTGTTTTTAGTTTGTGCTGGTTATTTTCATTTGTGTAGGTTGTTTGTATTTGTGCAGTTTTATCGTAGTTCTTGTAGATGCTGTTATTCGTTTGCCACCATCGTTTTCCTCTCCTTTCCCTTCCTTGCACGAAAATACAAACGTTCCACGTTCATCCTGACGCTACACCGATAATGTACTAATGCACCGGCCCGAGAGGCCTCACCTTTGACCTTTGACATCGCAATCGTAACCCTAAACCCTTTTCCTGTGTTGCCCTTTCCAATTCAAACCAAGTGTAATTTCCTTCTTTGGCCACTCATCGTTGCTGTTCTCATGGTAACCACATTCTTCTTCCTTCTCCTCGTCTTCCTCTGTCTTCTTGTGACCTTTGGCATTTGTGTCAAAGGCTCCACTCTTACTGAGCATGCTCAGTCCAAACCCCGCCTAACCTCGCAGGACCAGGATGTGAGCATTAACACTGTGGTACACATTTTATGAGGTGTGTCTGTATGGCTATGAGCAGAATGGGAAACTACTGTATTGTGGATTTCATACTGTGCGGTATAAACTGCCTACTATATTTTTAGTAGCATTTAAATGTTTGGTGTCGGTAGGATTTTTTTTATCGGCAAGGATGCGTCAAATTCATCAATTCATCCTGAAAAAAAGTATTATGATTTACACCATGTTTTCAACATTGATAATACAATAGTAAGAAATGTATTGAGCATAATATTAGAATGATTTTTGTGAAGGATCATGTGACTCATGCGAAGACTGATGATGCTGAAAATTCAGCTTTGCATCACAGGAATAAATTACAACTTAAAATATATTTATATAGAAACCAGTTACTTTAAGTTGTAAAAATATGTTACTGTATTTTTTGATCAGAAGAGACTCAGAAACATCTTACCGACCCCAAACTTTTGAACAGGAGTGTATTTCTTAATAATGTATATATAATTTCTTAATAATTTATGTGAAGCATTATACAACGATACAGTAGTTCGGAAATGTACATTGTTGTCATGTCACATGTTTCATTTGGCAATGGCGCCCAGTTATATTGGAAATAAATATGGCTATTTATGCAACTTTTGGCAGATAATGCGTTTGGTATCACTTACAGTTCTTATAATTTACACTGAAAATGGAACTTTAGCTCATTGCATTATGGGATATCGGTCTCCATGTAGTGTGCTTTGGCAAATGAAGTAGGCCATCTGAGTTCTAGATTTGCGTATTGCACACAGTATACATACTATGTAAATAGTAAGAGTAGCATGTAGTATGCTGTTCCAATCATAGCCTATGTTTGTCATTTCATGTCTTATCTGTGTGTGTTTTTTGTGTGTAGCTTCTGTTTGTGGTCAGAAATAACACAAATACAAGTATTAGGAGACTTTTAAGAGTCTTTTCTTAGAAACCACATTCAAAAATATGGTCATCTAGCTAAACACACAAACATTTCATGTAAAATTGTATCCGATTAATGGTGTTTATGCATTAATATGTATTGAAAGCTGATGATGTGACAGAATTAGATTGTTCTAGATGGTTAGAAATCGTTCTTGTGTTAATGTATGTTGGTAAAGATTACAGGAATCTTCTGGGTTCAGTGCAAGTTAAGCTCTTTTGGGAGCATCTATGAAATGCTGTCGATTACCACAGGAAATCGTTTGTTAAAAACAAGCAGAAATAGTGTGTACCGAAATGCACTGACAAAGGAAGTCTATGAGCCGGTGTTATTCTGAACTAAAACTATTAGAAATCATGTTGAAATAAAGCTGAAACCAAACAAAATATAAATATTAGATCTAACTTAAAAAACTAAAGTTTTGGCAACTACCTGAAATTAAATAAGTAAAATGACTAAAACTAAAACATAAATAACTAATAAAACTAAATAGCTGTATTTAAAACAACAAAAATGAATAAAAATCACAAGCACATACATTACACATTGAAAAAAGCATATAAAAGCAACTCAATTTCTAAAAGTTAAACCTTTCACAAGATGAAGTCTCTGGTGTCCTCAGAATGTGTCTGTGAAGTTTTAGCTTAAAATACCCCACAGATCATGTGTATGAGCAAAAGCATGCTGTTTTTGTGTATCACTTTAAATGCAAATGAGCTGCTGCTCCCCGCCCCCTTTTCCAGAAGAGGGCGTGGCTTTAACAGCTTTTAGACTACTGGTTATGCAACATTGCTGCATGGACTTCCATTGTAAGTGCAATACTTCACACATAATTTTTTTTTCGTAATGATTTCCAGTGGAATTCGGCATATTTGTGTGGATTTAGTTTTACCTCATTTAATCCTAACGTATAAAGGCCGTGACACACCAAGCAATAGTCGGGGCTGTCGGTGAGAGACAGGTTAGGGAACAGGTTAGTGCATGAGAATAAAAGCAAAAGTGATGAAAGTGAGCAAAGATGTCAAAACGACACAGACAGAAGGCAGTGCTAATTTTATGTCATCTTTCCTGAACGTTACAATGCGGCAATATTTTTATAACAACATGAGCCGCCTGGAATGAAGAAAGTGATTGATATTCAATGCTTTGTTTACGTTTTTTTTTTATCTGCTATCTCCTAGTTTTGGTTTCCCTTTTTGAATGATGAAAATAGACTATTGATACCTGCTGTTATAGACAGTTATTTCCTTACACACAGGCGCAGGGCCCACATTCTAGTTGGCAGTCAGCTGATGTCCTTTTGGTGTGTACAAGCGCAGCTTTTTGGCCGAGACGCAACCGACGAGAGGCGACAACACAGTCAGCTTTCGTCAGTGCTAGTTCTTTTGACGTCAGCTTGGTGTGTCACGGCCTTAAAGACAGATTTAGGTTCTCTAGTCTGTTGGGAACTGAACCGTTAATGCGAGCTCTCCTAGAACGCACGTTCATTAATTTCTCCATTACGCTTTAGGGAGCTTGCTAATAAGAAAGCGAGAGAGCGAGAAAAAGAGCAAATGGTTGACCTGAAATCAGTTTTTTGTACTTTTAGAGGTCTGTGTGTGTTGTGTTGTGCATGCAATGTTTGTTAAAGGGATAGTTCAGCCAAAAATGAAAATGCTGTCATCATTTACTCACCCTCATTGATTTACTTCCTTCCGTGGAACACAAAAAGAGAAAATGTCGGGAATATAAACACTGCTCTTTTCTATACAATGGAAATGGATGGTGACCGTAGCTGTCAAGCGCCAAAAAGACGAGAAATTCTTTGACAAACTCTCTAAGCTCATGCCACAGTCTTTCAGAGACTGATCAAATGTAGATGATAGTTAACCATCAATTGCAGCAAAATTACATTTTCTCTTTCACACCCTCAGAAAGCAACTACTGCCTTCCTCAATATAATCAAAGACACATAAATTGCAGTTTTAGGTTTCTTGGCATTACGTGTTTTGTGTGGTACTTTAAATTTTAAAAGTACTTTAAATTAAACTGACGAAAAGGCACAAGATTATCAGTAAATAGCATAAATCTGTTGTATGGAAATATAGTCATATATGTACTACTTTTATGTGGATTTTTGCCTTTTTTTTTAACTTGACAAACCATGTTCCTCATCCACTTCCATTTATATTGAGAAAAAGCAGTATAAACATCCTCTTTTGTGTTCCAGGGAAGAACGAAAGTCCTTGACGTGATGTCAGAATGTTCATTTTTGGGTGTACTGTCCCTTTAAATGGTTCTGCAGTGATTTGACCTTTGCATGTGACCCCTGATATACCGACCCGAGTTTAACGCACTAACTCTCTCGCTCACAGGGTTAATAACACCACAGCTGCAGCGTGTTTCTTTCAGTTGGCATTTGTTTTTTGTTCTGTTTTATTTTTGGTTTTCCTTTGTTCTATTAATTGATTAATTGATTAATTCGTTGCTTTAGTTCTGTAACATTTTTGGGTCCTTATTTCTCTTGTTTTGTGTTCCCCCTCCTTTTTTGTTTACCTCTTTCTGGATCGATTTTGTCCCCACCCTCTCTCTTCTCTCTTCTCTCTCTCTCTCTCTTTTCTCTCTCTCTCTCTCTCTCTCTCTCTCTCTCTCTCTCTCTCTCTCTCTCTCTCTCTGTAAATCTCTCTCACTCACTGGTCGCTGCTCTGTGGCACGTGTCTTACCGGTAGCTTATGTCCCTGTTAACATCCCCCGTACCTCGCCAGCCCCCCCCTGACCCTCCCTCACCTTCTGCTGTGACCCCTGACCCCTGCCCCACTCCCCAGACCCCCAAACAGTCCAAGGAGCCCCTGTCCCACCGATTCAACGACCTCATGACCTCCAAGCCCAAAATGCACTGCCTCAGGAGCCTCCGGCGAGGGGTAAGTATCCGTGCATGCTGGCGTTCCACGTCTACCACAAGTGTGTGTTTATGTAAGTGTGCGCGTACTGCGCCGCTCTTTGCCTGTGCCATCGCCTGTCGTGTCAATTAATGTTTGCATAATGAAGAAAAAGGAGCCGAATGAGGATAATTTGAATATAAAACAACCTATCGATGTCATAATGTGATTAATGCTTCCTTTAAGTCATGACTGAATGATCATATTGAGTGATTCTTCAGTTAGGGGAACTTTCCTGCCCTAATAAAATCTCTGCTGGTTTTATATAAATATAAATATTATATATTATATATATAATTTAAGTTTTAAAGGGGCAGTAAGCGATATCTGAGAAACTCTGTTGATATTTGAAATCAACCCAAACAAACACACCCCTCCCTTCATTGCTCCGCCCCCAAAATGCATGAACAAGAGTGGATGAGAGTGGATGAGAGTGGATGAGAGTGGATGAGAGTGGATGAGAGTGGATGAGAGTGGATGTCTTTTTGCAATAGCTGAAGTGAAGCAAAATAATGCTTCATGAAAAAGGCCGAAAAGATAACAACAGCAATTTCTCAGAAATTGCTTACTGCACCTTTAATGGATAGAATACAATGGTTATATTATTAACTTTATTTAAATGTTTTTGCTCATTTTTATGATTTTTAATAACTGTACATTTTCAGAATGTAACTATATTTAGCGTCCCTTCTATAATAAAATATTCAAATCAGGGAAATTCTTCTTTCAATCTTTTCTTAAGAACCTTAAAAAATTAGATTTGGAAGATTACTTTATATCATTATATATATTTATATCAAAGGATCGTTGCCTCAATAAGTGTTGTTTTAGTGGTTTTTGTATTTATATTTTGAATTATATATTTGTTATATTTATATTTTCAGTTTAGATATATATATATATATATACATTTAAGTTGTTTAAGTTGAAGTAGACTACTAAAACTAAAATCTAAAATATGAAAATATATATGTATATATAATTTTAGATTTTAGTTTTAGGTTTAGTAGTGTACTTCAACTTAAATGTATTTAATTGAGTTTGACAAATTTAAGTTTGTCATCTAATATTATTCTTATTTTATTTCAAGTTTATTTAAATTAAAGAAAACAATTTTTAATAGTTTTAGTTAACAGTAACAACATTTAGAATTTTTACAAAAAAGCATAAATTTGAACAAAGCTAAAAAAAAAGCTGTCTTAGTACAAATGTGAGAATGAAAAATGAAATTGAAACGTTTTTCCCACCAAAATTTGACCGCACAGCACTAAAGTACAACCTTTGAGACTTGAAGGCAGCATTAGATTCCGAAGCGATGATGTCATATGGTGACGTGACTAAGATCCGGGAGGCGATGATGTCATGCAGTGACTTAGATTCTGGAAGCAGCAGTGGAATTGTTTATATCCTGCGGCTCCTTTTTCCTCTTCTCACGCAGCCAATGAAATCCACTCTGACTCTCTCTCTTTCTCTCTCTGTCAGTCTGTCTCTCTCTCTCTCTTTTATGTTTCCTTGTTTGCGTTTATCATGGTCTCACGTTTTCAGATATACGTACAAACACAATTAAGCGCTCAACACGCAGGGGCGCCAGTCAGGAGGATGTAAAATAAAAACGGGTGCTCAAACATAAAGGTTACGCGATAACATGTACACAAACATTCAGAAACAATGTCATGTATTTACACACACGCTGACATGTGACTTTCTGATCAAATCTGACCAGATTCACCTTCCCCTCAGGAAGGCCATCCGCATGTTTCCGTGTGTGCGAGCAGAGATTCGGACTCTCTTAGATAACAGAAGCAAAACAACAGATAACGCAGCAAATCCCAGTTTCCCATGTGCCTGTGCAAATCTTTTCACACTGCACCGAACACTGATACTGCTCTCTGCTCAGGATCCGTGGTCAGTGAACAGAAAAACACATTTATCATTTCCTATTTTTTGCCGTTTATCCATCAGACAGGAAATGTCCAGTTAGGTTCATCCTATTGTTTTCTGATTCCCATATCTTTAACATACATAGACACTTACTTAATGGACATTAGAGCTAGTTGCATAAATCAGGTCACGGTGAAAGAAAGAAGGATGTTATTGACACGAATGGTTAAATATAGAAGGCAGATGGGAAAGGATTTTAGCTAAACATATTAAGGTTTTTGACACATTCATTCTCTCCATTTGTGCTCCTGGCTTGTTTATAATGTATGTGTTTCTGGTCGACATGATTTTTATGTACACTGCCGTTCTTAAGTTTGTGGAGTGTAAGATTTATATTTTATTTTTTAAAGAAATGAATGCTTTTATTCAGCAAGAATGCATTTAATTGATCAAAAGTGACAGTAAAGACATTTATAACCTCAAATAAATGCTGTTCTTTTGACTATTTAGACTAAGAACCAACATATCAGTGAATCACCATCATCAAATCATCATATTAGAAGGATTTCTGAAGGATCATGTGACGCAAAATTCAGCTTTGATCACAGGAATAAAGTACTGTTTAAATTATATTCAGATATGAAAACTGTTCTTTTAAATTGTAATCATTTTTCATAGTATTAATCTTTTTACTGTATAGTTTTGATCAAATTCATGTGGCCTTGGTGAGCTGAAGAGACTGCTTTCAAAAACGTAAAAAAAAAAAACTTTTGAACGGTTTTGTATGTATTTGTATTATTATAGAAGAAGTTGGATTTGTTAAATGAAGTAAGACCATAATAATCAGTGAATATCTTAAAGAATAATGTCATTGTGTCTGTGAGTGTTTTGGTGCCTCATAGTCAGTTAGGTGCGTCTGTGTGTGTGTGTGTGTGTTTGAATTGTATGTTTGCAGGGTAATTGAAGCAAAAAGTTTGTGTTTATCCTTGTGTACAAAGGTGTTTTGTGTGTATTTTTGTATAAAGTGTGTTTGTTGAGTCACGGGGTGTGTGCGAGTGTGTGTGTGTGTGTGTGTGTCCGTCTGTGTGTGTGTGTGTGTTTAATTAGGGTTTATTTTTTGCTGCAGTCTGCCCAGTCTCTCTATTATAATAAAGAAATCATGAAGAGGACTCTCGGTCGGCCTACGTATGCTTTCGAGGCCAGGCAATACGTCGTAAGTGTGTGAGAGGAGGCAAGAGTGTGTGGGTTTATTTAGATATACAAAGAAGTGAGTTAAATATGACAAAAACCTCATCTTTATTTCGAAAAAATAAATAAATTGTATATATTTTTGTATATCATTTATATTATAAATTTATATCTAATTTATATTTTCATTAAAATGTTTTCTGTTAGGGTTTTGTGTCAGTTTATGATAATTAGTATTATATTTATTTTTAATGCAGTAGATGTCTATGGTATTTAGTGGTGTGTGTGTGTGTGTGCGCTTTTATGATAAGATATAGAGTAAAAATACAGACTTAACCTTATTCACTTTTTTTTTTGTTTAAATTAATGTAATACTCAGTCATTTCTTAATTAATCGATATCTCTTTGAATTCATCCCTTGAATGAGGTTAATGTCTAATATTTGGTATTGAATACATCTGTAATTGAAAAAAAGTTTCATCATCATCATCAAATGATTCTCTCATTGGCTCCTCTGGCTTCTGACCCCGCCTCTCATGTGCAACCTCTGCAGCCTGGCTCCGCCCCTGTGCTCTGGCAGCAAATCAGCTTGTGTGGGAGGGGTTAATTCTCGAAGTGTCACGAGTGCGACTTCTGAATGCGAGCCTAGTGCATTCACGATCAACTTTGACCCTTCCGGTGCTCGTAACACTTTATCACACCCAAAGATGCATTCAGAATTCACCCCTTTTGGTGTCATTTCGCTGCTTTGATATATTGGATGTTTATCTCTATATGTACATCACGTTCACACAAACAATCCCATCTGTATTTGGTATCTATGTCCTTTACAAATACTTTGAATTCTACATCCTGTTGCTGCATTCATGAGTTTGAGAAGTGTTTAAACATGTCGAATTGTACGTCCTGTCAGTGCGTTTATGCGTTTGTCAAAGTAGTTTGAGCACCCTAAAATATGAAAATGTCCCTAGAAGAGTCTAAGGAAGCTTCACAATCATGTTTCTCAAAATTAGTTTTTTCTCTGCTTCATTAAAATTAGTTTTTTCTCAGCACATTTTATTCCAAGTTGCACAAAATAAATGAATTAATTGTATATATAATATATTATATATTAATATATTATATATTGTTATATTGTATCATTTTATGTCAGATTTTAATATCATTTTTTTTGTATGATCAGCATGCTTATTTTTTAAAATGTATATTTTTTAATTATTTTCTTTTTATGTTGTTTTTATGCCAGGTATTTTCTTATGATTAAAGTAATTATGTCGTAATCTCAGGTGTTCACCCACTTATTCACATTTTACACAGTCAAACTAGCCTTTTACTTCACATTTTACCACACATTTACCTTTTATCCTTGATGTGAGATCCCTTCTCAGGTACGATTACCCAGAATCCTCTCGGATGTGATGGCCGTCTCAAAAACGAGCCTATCTATTGTGAATATTTTCATTTTTGTTTCTCTTTCTCTTTCTTCTGTCTTCTCTCTTGTACACTCATCCTTGTTGTGTTCTGTATGTTGGCTGACTATTGCTTGAGACTGATGTCATCCTCATGTGACCCTGTAACATTCTGTGTAATATTGGTTCATTGGTACCTGCTGAAGTTCACTGCATCAGAAGAAAATGCCAGTCAATTCCTAACGGAATAATATCAAATTGCATCGTATTTTTCTCATTGCGTATCCAGTTTCACTCGAATGCAATACAAATACAAAATGATGCTTTTGAACTTTGTTGCATCATTGGTGTACAATACAGCAAAAATGTGTAATATTGCATTATTTAAACGATCAGCTTAACCTCCCGTGTGCATTTCAACAAATAAGATTGTGTGTCCACCAAAGCATTTTTCGCCAGATGAAAACACCAGGCGCTCATCTTAAAACATTTAGCGCAAACCTTGAAAACATTTTGCCGGCGTTGTTTTTTTTTCAGGTGAGATGTCTCCGTAAACGCCAAAAGCGAGAATATGAAGCGGTGTTGCTCGACAGATATTCACACAAAATAATGTCAAAAAATGACCATGTTGTCAAGTATCTAGTAAACACAGTTGGTTATGGCTTGAGTGAACATAAACAGCCGAGAAAGACAAGGTATGTGTACAAGTATCGGGTATATTGGATCCGTGCAGTAGCTCTTAAAGTGACAGCAGCCTAATAAACCTGCTGCCATCTGTTTCAATGTTAAACAAAAGACAAAGAAAAAATCACTCGCTGCTCTGGACTGACTAACTTTTAAAAATTTAATAAAGATTAATCTGTTTAATTTATACAGTGGCGACTATCCAATGTTATTTTACCTTTGATTACTTTATGTCTCTACCTGAAAAACGGTTACTTTTTACTTTATTTATTATTATTATTATTATTATTATTATTTTCCTTTATATATATTTAATTACTAATTTAGATGTTTCTGTTCAATAATTTTTTGCTTGCTTGTCTATATATTTTTCTATTTTCTCCCAATCTTTTATGTATCTCCTGTATGCATTGTTCAATTAAAGATAAATAAATAAATATAAATAAATAAATAGATAATAAAAAAAATGACTTGCTAAATCAGTTTAATACCCGATAAAAAATATTTATGGCTGCTAAATTTTCACCAGACGTCACCAGCCAGTTATGTGGCAATAAGTTAGTTTTAGGCCCCCAATTTGCCTACTAATACTACGACATAAAAGTATGTACTGTTTTTCTGAAGAAAAAGTACATACTTTTGAGCGTGTAGCAGAAGAGAATGCAAGCTTTGGGACAAACTACTACGTCAATATTGCGTCTTTAACGGACGTTCTGTCTTAGTTACACAACCTGTATCCGTTTAAACTGTCCTGTCACAGTTAAAATCCTCCACATACAATTGAATTTAATTTTCTACCGTTTCGTAGAGAAATATAGTCATGTGGAGAAATCTCCTCATCTTTGCATAATAATATAATAGTTGATGACCAATTGCATCGTTACATAAAAGTTCACAATGCTGTTGCAGATGAAATATGTGGATAGCATTTAATGAATATTTTTTTGTCAGGTTAGATACTGATTATTAATCACTCTCTGTGTAACGGTCGGTCTCGCACATCCGCCATGTTTGTAGTTTTTTATTCGTATTTGTAGTTCTAATTGAATCCTCATCCACAGTGCAATGTGTTATGGGCAATATCAGCCGTTAGAGTGTGCGCGGATCTGAACTTCAGATTCTAACCAGAAAAAGTAAAACATCTGCATATCTTTGGAGTACTCATACGATTTGGGACTCACTAATTCAAGTTTCGATACTATTTAGGGTGGATAGTATGCCAATTGGGATGCGATTTCACAGATAGTTTGCTTCTGAGAATAAAAATGTCTACACATTCCATTTTTGTGCTGCTTGTTGTCATCTGTCATCGAGCAAGACGTGGCGATTGGTCGGTGTGGTATTTGTCCCGCCCCTTCTCTACTGTGATTGGGTGATAAGTGCTGCGTTTTACCAAAAGTTGAACATTTTCCAACTCTCAGCGGCCAGAGCAAAATATAAATAGACGCTCAGCGCTTCTTCACTCTGCCATTTTAAAATATGCAGTCGCTCCTATCGAAAACAATTGAATTTAATTTTCTACCGTTTCGTAGAGAAATGTAGTCATGTGGAGAAATCTCCTCATCTTTGCATAATAATATAATAGTTGATCACCAATTGCATCGTTATATAAAAGTTCTCAATGCTGTTGCTGATGAAATATGTGGATAGCATTAAATGAATATTTTTTGTCAGGTTAGATACTGATTATTTATCACTCAAACCCCTTTATCTTAACCGCTCTGTGTAACGGCCGGTCTCGCACATCCGCCATGTTTGTAGTTTTTTATTCGTATTTGTAGTTCTAATTGAATCCTCATCCACAGTGCAATGTGTTATGGGCAATATCAGCCGTTAGAGTGTGCGCGGATCCGAACTTCAGATTCTAACCAGAAAAAGTAAAACATCTGCATATCTTTGGAGTACTCATACGATTTGGGACACACTAATTCTAATTTCGAATACTATTTAGGGTGGATAGTATGCCAATTGGGATGCGATTTCACAGATAGTTTGCTTCTAAGAATAAAAATGTCTACACATTCCATTTTTGTGCTGCTTGTTGTCATCTGTCATCGAGCAAGACGTGGCGATTGGTCGGTGTGGTATTTGTCCCGCCCCTTCTCTACTGTGATTGGGTGATAAGTGCTGCGTTTTACCAAAAGTTGAACATTTTCCAACTCTCAGCGACCAGAGCAAAATATAAATAGACGCTCAGCGCTTCTTCACTCTGCCATTTTAAAATATGCAGTCGCTCCTATCGAAAACAATTGAAAAAAAGATGCTGGCTTTAGGAAGAACACTTTGGTGGACACACTGACCAAATGTATTTAGGAAGCTTGTACTTCAGCTAATGTAATATTTTCCTCGTTCATGTGCCAAAGTGAGGCTTTCAACTAAATTTCAAGTGGCTCAGCCAGCGGATATCTGTCTTGTGACGAAGCACAAAATACCGGCGGCCAGCCAAGTGTGAGGCGATGTAGTGAGCTTCACCGGTGGCATCATCATAACACACGAGCACACCAGCATGTGTGTGTATGACGTGTACAGGGGTCTGATGTTGCTCCCTCTGATGTTCTTTCTCTTCTCTCGGTTCTTTCCCTCAATCGCTCCTCTCTTTTCGGCCACGAGAAGCTCTCTCTAAAGCTGGTAAGCATGACCTCAGTAGCATATCGGTAGCGGCATGACCGTAGCATGCCCGTCGCTGTAGTAACACCTGGTCCTTTAACATCACTTTGTTCCTTTGTGTTCAACCCGTATCAGTATTTTCTTTAACAAAACTTTTGGTCGCTCTTTTTTTTTTTTTTTTTTTTTAAACAATTTGACCTTTGTGTGTATTTAAGTTCAAAACCATTTTGTTGTCTTATTTATCTTTTTTTGTTGATGTCTGTTTTTGTTTTGTTTTGTCTTGTTGCCGTGGTGACTGTCCCTCTGTGTAGCTCTCACTCAATGCCCACGTGCGGAACCTTATCGAGGTGATCTGAAACCCGTTTTTTTGTCCTCGTGTTTGTTTATCTGTCCAGTTTTTATGTCTTTTGAACAACTTGATTAATTTTGATCCCTAACCAGATATTGTGGCTGAAATGTGATCATTTTGAATGTATATTAGAGTTTCGTTTTCATCGGATAAGTTAAAGGGATAGTTCACATGAAAAATAAATATTCATTTTCTCACCCTGTTGTCATCCTCAACCTGTTTGGCTTTATTTTTTCCCCTTGGAATTCAAAAGCAGATGCTTGCTGCCACTTTCATTATATGGAAAAGAGCAGCATAAATATTTTGCAAAATATCTTCATTTGTGTTTCACTGGTTTTAAATGACATGAGGGTGAGAAAAATAATGACAGAAATATTTTGTGTGTGTGTGCATTGTTTTCAAGTATTATTAATAATTAAAAGTGATTATAATAGATCAAATATCTTAACCAATCACAGAGCATCTTACTGTTTTAGCCCCGCCCAAACCTCTTGTTTTTTTTTACATGTGATTATTGAATCACTCATTTACTAATAGTGTAGTATGATTTACAGTTGAATATTATACTAGTTTGTTTTTAATGTTATGTTTATAGATTTGTGTATTTTGATCCATATAATTGATTTGGTTACTTTTTCATCTATTTTATTATATAAAAACCATATTTTTTTATTTTTACATAATCAAATGTTGCATAATTAACATTTTATTTTAACATTTTGTCTTTTTTTTGAAGAGGGTGAGTATAAAAGTGAGTGTAGCATGTATGTTGTGCTTGTGTAGATCTTATATATATCTCAAGTTTTCTGAGGTGAGTTTGTGGTTTTATTTAACTGTGTTTTTGACTGATAATGCAATGCATGCTCAGTAAAATCTGGATGTTTATTGTTGCATGACAGTATGATGGCGTGGAAGAAGGGGTAAGGTCGCTGTGCCTGCCTTGTGACCTTTGACCTTTTAGTGAGATGTTTACATTGATCTGTGGATGCAATTAGAGGAAAAAATACAGCCGTGCACCTATTCAGTCCAAGCTCAAATTAGAGAAATGCTGTCAATAAATAAGACCCGATTTTTGGCTGGAATAAGAATAGCAGAATGTCCCCAAACTCTCGGCTCTTTAGCACCACCATGTGATTAAGATCAGCATGAAAAATACTGTCTGTCAGCTAATGTGGAAAAAAACAGTGGCTCGAGTGTTCAGAGGATCGATACATTAATGTAGACAGGAACTGGATATTAGAGAGAGCGAGAGAGAGGGCACATAAGGACAGAAGCAAACCAAATCTCTCAGGTCAACCAGAATCCGATTTTAAAGATGAGCCGAGCAAGATAACAGTTTGTTTTATGAGAACCATTTAATCAGTGTTGTTGTTGGCATTGGACTGAATAGGTTCTGTTAATCATTGATCTTAGATTTAATTAGCTCATCTGGTTTACCTTCGATAAACATTTGAGTTGAAAGCTGATTGGCTCGTTACCAAAGTCTGCTAGCTAACCAGATGACAGGAACAGAAGAATCTTTATTAGTCAGTTGATGTGATTGGATGTGGCCTTGGTTTGACCCGCCCCATTTATACATATGTATATTTATGTATCTGCAGATTCTAACTGCACAATGTCTCCCTCTCTGTCTCCTCTCAGGGTTCGAATCCTGAGGACTTCAGTCATCTTCCTCCAGAGCAGAGAAGGAAGAAGCTTCAGGCGAAGATTGACGACATCAATAAAGACATACAGAAAGAGATGGACCAGAGGTATACAGGAAAAACACACAAATAACAGAAACACAAACTCATATATCCTGCCATAAAAATCCTAAAGGATACATTGACAAAATTTCCTGATAATTTGCTCACCCCCATATCAAGATGTTCATGTCCTTCTTTCATCAGCCAAAAAGAAAATAAGGTTTTTGAGGAAAACATTCCAGGATTTTTCAAGATGTGCTCGTTGTTGAGTTCTCTGGAGCTCAAGGGTGGAGCTTAACCTGTTTAACCTCGGATTTTTCTCCATATAGTGGACTTTATTGGGGTTCAACAGGTTGAAGGTCCAAATTTCAGTTTCAGTGCAACTTCAAAGGGCTCTACATGATCCCAGACGCGGAATAAGGGTCTTACCTTGTGAAACGATCTGCCATTTTCTAAAAAAAATAAATTTAAATGTATATACTTTTTTACCACAAATGCTCATCTTGCTTTTCGGTGTGCCACGCATTACGTAATCATGTTGGAGAGGTCACGTGACGTTGGCGGAAGTACCGTGATGGGGCGAAAAACTCATTTTCTCCTCTAACTTCAAAATCGTATGACAGCGTTGTTTTACCCTTTTTGTAAAGGCTGTTTGCCTTAGTTTGCTTTGTAAACAGATCGGTACTTCCGCCTGCATCACACGTGATCTTTCCAACGTGATTAGGTAATGTGTGGCACATTGCAGAGCAGTGCAAGATGAGCATTTGTGGTTAAAAAAGTATATACATTTTTATTTTATTTTTTAGAAAATGACAGATCGTTTCTCTAGATAAGACTCTTATTCCTCATCTGGGATCATGTAGAGCCCTTTGAAGCTGCACTGAAACTGAAATTTGGACCTTCAACCTGTTGAACCCCATTGAAGTCCACTATATGGAAAAAAAATCCTTCAAATTTTTCCTCAAAAACTGTAATTTCTTTTCAACTGAAGAGAGAAAGGCATTAACATCTTGGATGACATGGGGGTGAGTAAATTGTCAGGAAATTTTAATTCAGAAGTGAACTAAACCTTTAAAGACTCTTTGAAAAAGAAAGCTATCAAAACTTTAAAACTTTGTGAGTCTTACAAAGTATGTATTTTATATTTTTATACCCACTTGTATCCCCAGCACTTTTATTTAGTTAGTTAGTTGTTTCTAAAATCGTTTGGGATTTTAAAATCCCTATAACTCCACCTTTAACCATCTTTAATTTTCCAGCAGCACAGCATTACTCAATACAATATGAAATGAGTTTTTATAAAGAAAATATTCAGTGGGACTCAAGTAAGAATAAAGAATCCTTTCGGATCCTCTTCGATTCTTTAGCTGGATTTTTATTTGATTCTATTGGGATTCTGAAGGGATTTAGAAATTTTTAATATTTTGACTAGGCCAAGGTTTGATGGGATTTATTCTGCGAAAATGTGTATGTTTATATGTATTTTTTTTCTTGGCAGAGATGCTTTGACTAAAATGAAGGAAGTTTATATAAAGAACCCACAGATGGGGGATCCCAACAGCGTGGATCCTCGGTTAGGAGAGATCGCCCAAAACATTGAGAAACTGCAGGCGGAGGCACAGAAATTTGAGGTGTGTGAACGTCTTCAAATGTGTAGCACAGGCCTGTGTGAGTAGGTCAGTTCAGTGGAAATGAGTGTGTGTGTGTGTGTGTGTGTGCCCTAGGGCTGGTTAGCAGAGGTCGAAGGAAGGATGCCGGTGAAGAGTGACCCTCCACGGCGAACAAGCGTCCTATACGAGACCCAAAACAGCACGCCACCCACCAACAACAACTGCGCACAGGATAGAGAGAGGTACACACTCACACACACATACACACACATTACTTGTAAGGACTAGTTTAGCTCCGCCCACAATGGAATTTTGTTTATTTTCAAATCCATTAAATATGTTCTGATTATTATTTAGTATGTGTTTTTCTTTGAATTATATTTTAGTCTCATTGTCTATTAAGGTTAATATTAATGGTCCCTTAAGAGTGTAATAAAGCAAATGTATGCACATACTTTCAAAACAGTTGCTATAGTTATTGCCTACGTGTGTGTGCGTGTGTGTGATGGAGCAGTCCGGATGGTAGTTATACAGAGGAACCGAGTTCTGAGGTCCCGAGTAAACCAGAGGTCCAACCAGAACCAGTGGAATCCGGAGACGAATTCGATGACGCAGACGAAGAAATGCTTCCGACCATTGGCACCTGCAAAGCCCTCTACCCGTTTGAAGGTATTTCAAGTATAAATGCTTAAACAAATATTTATAGCAAAAATATGGGCTTCATTTCAAACCCTAGTGAGTTGTCTAGGGAATTTCATAATGCAATTTCATGCATCTTTGCAGATGTGTACATGTATATGTATAAATATATGTATATATATATATATATATATATATATATATATATATATATATATATATTTATTTATGTAATTATTCATTGTCCTATCACTTTTCTCTGTAGGTCATAATGAAGGCACCATCGCAGTAGCAGAGGGTGAGCTCTTGTATGTAATAGAGGAAGACAAAGGTGACGGATGGACGCGTGTTAGAAGAAACGAAGAAGAGGAGGGTTACGTCCCCACATCCTACGTCGAGGTCTTTCTGGACTCCAACGCCAAAGGTGCCATAACCTACATATGACCGAGAGCTTTAGGTCCTGTGATCTCATGAGTGTGTTTGTGTTTATGAACACTGAAGGAGACATCTAGGGTGTGTGTTTGATCTTGACTCATTCCAAGCCAAGAATGTGACTGTTTTTTGTTAATGCGGGCAGATTTTTTTCGGAAACTGAATGACTAAATGATTGTACTGTATGTGTCTTAGCACATGATGGTTTTAGATATTAGTCCACCATAGTTTAATATGGCGGTAGTATCTTGTCGTACTGAATAGCAGTGCATGTTAGATCACTCCAGTAAAATGCAACACATATACAAGGAGAGACATGCAAGTTTTGTACTGTTTTCATATATAAAGTAATTGTAAATTAACTTAAGGTTCAGCCTAGATCTTGGAGGAAAATGTCAAATTAGAGGCCGTTCGCACAGAATGCATTTTTCCATTGTTTTGCAATGCACTTTTTCATTGTTTTTCAATGTAAACACATGCTAGACGGACGTCTCACAACTTTTGTAGTGTTTCGCATATGACACACCGTTCTAAAATAAGTTCCAACTTCTAAAGAATGAGTCTCTAGCATGTTTTTTTTCCGCTTCACTGGCCTGCATCTCACTTTTAAACCACAAAAAGGCGTTCTGTGTGAACTGGCCTTATGCTGGTGTTCCCCCTAAAAAACGATCACACATTGACATCAGTAATATTGAAGAGTTTACAAGTAGCATAAATAAGAAGAATTTCTTTAGTAAAGCATCATATGCCTTTGAATATATCTGTAAAAAGCACATCATTTGCTGATACGTGTTAGATAGAGACTGCCGTTATGGATCTTTAGCTGTATTGTTTGTTCACACTGTGTTCAATCTCAATACATACACTAAAAAAATTGGTGTAGAAACGATTTTTACTCCGAAGTATTGTAACACATTAACATTAAACATGAAATTGTGAAGTAGTAAGACTTAAAGAATAATCTTTACGATTCAAAATATCATATTTTTTTACAGTGTATATTTGAAAATATGGAAGCTTATTAAAAACGTAATTGTGACTTTATAACTTGCAATTCTGACTTTATTTTTAACAATTCTGACTTTATTTCTCGCAAGTCTGACTTTATATCTCGTAATTCTGACTTTATATCATGCAATTCTGACTTTATAACTCAATTCTGACTTTATATCATACAATTCTGACTTTATTTCTTGCAATTCTGACTTTATATCATGCAATTCTGACTTTACAACTCAATTCTGACTTTATAACGCAATTCTGACTTTATATCATGCAATTCTGACTTTATAACTCAATTCTGACTTTATATCATGCAATTCTGACTTTATTTCTCACAATTCTGACTTTATATCATGCAATTCTGACTTTATATCATGCAATTCTGACTTTATATCTCACAATTCTGACTTTATATCATGCAATTCTGACTTTATATCATGCAATTCTGACTTTATTTCATGCAATTCTGACTTTATATCATGCAATTCTGACTTTACATCTCAATTCTGACTTTATATCACGTAATTCTCACTTTATATCATGCAATTCTGACTTTATATATCACGTAATTCTGACTTTATATCATGCAATTCTGACTTTATTTCTCAATTCTGACTTTATATCATGCAATTCTGACTTTATATCTCACAATTCTGACTTTATATCATGCAATTCTGACTTTATATCATGCAATTCTGACTTTGTATCACGCAATTTTGACTTTATATCATGCAATTCTGACTTTATTTCTCGCAATTCTGACTTTATATCATGCAATTCTGACTTTACATCACACAATTCTGACTTTATATCACGCAATTTTCACTTTATATCATGCAATTCTGACTTTATATCACGTAATTCTGACTTTATATCATGCAATTCTGACTTTACAACTCAATTCTGACTTTATATCATGCAATTCTGACTTTATATCTCAATTCTGACTTTATATCATGCAATTCTGACTTTATAACTCAATTCTGACTTTGTCACGCAATTTTGACTTTATGTCATGCAATTCTGACTTTATGTCATGCAATTCTGACTTTGTCATGCAATTCTGACTTTATATCACACAATTCTGACTTTATATCATGCAATTTTGACTTTATATCATGCAATTCTGACTTTATAACTCAATTCTGACTTTATATCATGCAATTCTGACTTTATAACTCAATTCTGACTTTATATCATGCAATCATGCAATTCTGACTTTGTCATGCAATTCTGACTTTATATCACACAATTCTGACTTTATATCATGCAATTCTGACTTTATATCATGCAATTCTGACTTTATAACTCAATTCTGACTTTATATCATGCAATTCTGACTTTATAACTCAATTCTGACTTTATATCATGCAATTCTGACTTTATAACTCAATTCTGACTTTATATCATGCAATTCTGACTTTATAACATTAGAATTGTGAGATAAAAAGTTGCAATTACCTTTTCGATCAGTTATTTCATTGTGGAAACAAGCTTCCAAATGATGTAGATATTCATAACAAGAAAAAATAACCCTAGAAAAACACAACCCAACCATTTTAATGAGTAAAATCACAGTATTCATTCAAAAATCACGATCACAAAGTCATGATGACACTCATGTTTGGCGCTCATGATCTTTATTCCTGACTGAGAGCTGAGATGCCATTTTAGCTATGAAATGTGACGTATGAAACGTTTCTGAATGTTTCCTCACAGAGCTGTTTTCCTGGAGAAGGGTTTATCTTTCTGAGGGTGAGATGGAGCACTAGTTGAGTGCACTAACTGTGTGTGATGAAGAGATTCTGAATCAAGCTTATAAGTGTGATTTTATCGAAATGAAGTCTTGAGGGTTCGACCTTTATTTCAGGTTAAACAAGCATGAACCTACTAACACCACATCACCTATAAGTTATAAAATTCTGCAAAATGACGCACACACACACACAACAAACATCCAGTTCACAAACCAACAGAGAGATTTCCAACATGCTGATGTAATTATTGATAAAAAAACATACAAGAATGCTCTGTTTCTGCAAACCTGACTGTTTGCGTGAGTTATTGCTCTGCATAAATGCATGTTTGAGTGTGTTTCAGGCCACATTTGTTCTTGAATTCAACCAAGAAAACTGAATGACTCTTGCCAACAAATCATGCATTTTATAAATCATGCTACGCGCAATCCTACGTGTTTATATTGTCATTTTCCAGTCCATTTTGTAATTGTACAGCTCATATAAGCATTTACATAAAATGTCACATGTGTGTGTTTTTTGGGGGGGTGCATTCAGCTGGGCTTTTCACTCTTGTAATCATAGTCATTTTTAACCTTGGATTATCTTGTTCCGTGTTTCGCACTGTTTATCCTGGGTTAATCAATGTGTACATTTGGTTTTCTGTTTTAGAGATCTTCTATAATAGGTTTATAGCACTTGATAGACAATGATATGAACCGTAACGATGCCGTCGGTTTTACCGTATCAGTTTCAGTGCGAGCACTCTTCCTTCCGCAAACAGCGTCTTCTCGACATGTCAACAACACAAACCAAACTCTTCCAGGCTGCAGTTACAAGCACAATGTTTAAGGGTCAAAGTAGATGTTGTTCATGGGCAGCCAATGAAAACCATAGGCTGGCATTATTCAAATTTGTTACATTGTTACAAGGGAATGTAACGGGATTACTGACGACTTGTTTCAGTGGTTCAGAATCGTTTCTTTTCATAGAAAATAACTTTGAAACTTTGTAATATTCAAAAAAACCATAATGGGGCACTATAAAAATCTTTTTTTATTAATAGCAATAAAGCTGATATAAAATCAAATATAAAAATTAGATGAAAAGCGTGGTGTGTGTAAATAGAAATGGCTCGTTCTAAGGTCGTTAATACGTAACGGTTCATTATGTAATGTCTTTACACACCACTGAAAACATTGTTATGTATATTATATTGCTTTTCTGTCAATAGATCCTCCTAAATATTGCACACTGGAAATTTAAAGAACATAAATGAACATTTTAACTGTAGCGTTGTCAATCAACTGAAATAAGTTGATGTACTAAAACGGCTAAAACCAAAAAACACAAAATCAATTTGAACTAAAAATTAAATATGAAATAAAAATAAATTATTTTTTAATTATTAAAAATAATGATAAATATGTAGACTGAAAATATCGAAACAAAAGCTAATTTAAAAATATTATTATACACAATACCAGTATACAAATCAAATTAAAATAACACTGGAATTAAATGTTGCTTAACCCATGGATAAAAATCACCAAAAAATAGAAACCCAGGGTTAAAGGGATAGTTAACCCAGAAATGTTCTAATTTACTCACCCTCAACTTGTTCTAAACCTGTATGAATTTCTTTCTTCTGTTTCTGGTCTCCATTGACTTCTATAGTATCTTTTCCTATACTTTGGAATTCAGTGTGGATCAGCAACTGAAAAAAAAAAATACTCATACAGGTGTAGAACAATTTGCTGGTGAGTGAATGATGGCAACCTTTTCATTTTTGGGTGAACTGTCCCTTTAAGTGTATTGTGAAAGCCATTCATAGGGGGCATCAATCCATCGCTTCACCAAGTCTAACATGTTTTTTCTTTTGTTTTTCATATGTTTGTTTGTTTGTATGACTGCAGATTCGTAAAGTATGGAAGGAGGACTCAGTGGTGCAGGGCAAACAGCAGCCACATGTGGGGAAAACTACAGCCTACCCTCCATGAACCGCCCTAGAGTGAGACAGATGAGAGACAGACACAAAATAAAGAGAGGAACAGTGAAAGAAGCGAGAGGAAGAGGCTATAGAGACCTCTCGGCCTAAATTCTCCTGCTGTAGAGAGGAACTTTAACAGCAAATCAGAGAAATATTATGACATTTAGATTTCTTACCTGTCTGTTATTTTATAATGAGGTGAATATGATCTACATATATCATTTTGCTTTACGGCTCTTCATCGCTGCTGAACGGCGCTAACGTTTCTTCCAGCCTGGTGCGAATGAGTGTGTGTATGAATGTGTGTGTGTGTGTGTGTGTGTTTTCGTCTTTGACAGCTTGAAACGGTCTTGCTTCCGATTCCCTGACCTATCCTGAACTGGGAACATGGTCTGTAAAAGGAGCTGAATTTGCGGTACCACAATACTGCTGCGTTCCGTCCGCTTTCCTACTTGAAATGTACATCTTGATGCTCGGAAGATGATGTACAACTCACAGTTCGGAATCATTTTGATTTTATTTTTTTTTTAATCTTTTTGAAAGAAGTCTGACCAAGGCTGCTTTTGTTTGAGCAAACATACAGTAATACTGTGAAATATTATTGTAATTTAAAAGAAAGTTTTTTTTATTTTACTATATTTTAAAATGTAATTTATTCCTGTGATTCAAAGCTGAATTTTCAGCATCATTACTCCAGTCTTCAGTGTCACATGATCCTCCAGATATCATTCTGATTTGCTGCTCAAGAAACATTTCTGATTATTATCAATGTTTAAGAAGTTGTGCTGTTTCATATTTTTGTGGAAAGCACAACTTTTTTCAACATCCAGCGGCAAATCAGCATGATTCCCGAAGGATCGTGTGACACTGAAGACTATTTTTACTGTGTTTTTGATCAAATAAATGCAGCCTTGGTGAGCAGAAGAGAAAACAAATACAATTATTCCAAACTTTTGGCCGTTTAGTGTTTAAAGAAACAAAATGGCAAAGCGAGCACATGCACAGCCTGCTTTATACGTTATTGATTATCAAAAACATAATATAGGAACTTTGACTCATTCTTGCATTGTATTTGTGTTAAAGCATTCGTTTCACATGTTCCGCTTTGTTTGTATGATGTGAAATATCTTTAAGTGCCCTTCTATTGCACTTTTCCAAGTTTCAAGCTGGAATTTTTGCCGAGCTGAATGGAACGCAGCTTTAGAATTCTTCATGATGTCACTCATTCCGGCTCCTTTATCAGGCCACACCCCTTTAGACCCTTTGACTCCACCTCCCAAAGTTAACAGCTGCTGGGCACACACGTAAGGGGCGGGGCTTCACTGGCCAATAGCATGTCTGCTTGCCCTGGCACCTCCTCTGTCTCCGCCCTTCCGGTGCAATTACTAATACTCTGTCTGTCTGCCATCTTATCTAACTCATTTTTTTTATCTAACGTCCCTTCAGTGATTCACTTCTTCATTCATTTAATGATTTCACGCTTTACCTTTACCGTCCAGTCGTCACGCTCGAGCGCAGTTTTCTGTTGTCCAGCAGGGGAGGGGCTATATTTACACACATGAATATGCTAATGTCCTGTTGATATGGGTATGTATTTATTGTGACAGCTGTTTTGTTCATGTCTTCATGGTTTTACCCTGTGGAGCACCCAGTCGCGAATACCGCAACCTCATTGGCCGGTTTCGGTTGGCGACAAGGTATATATATATAAATATATATGTGTGTGTGTAAGGGTTTAAATGTACTCTGAGCCAAATGTACAGGTTAACCAGACATTTAACATGCATCATGTGATCTGTGTTTGGCATTTGTATGGCTGTCTTAACCTGAAGAATGGACTCCATGCTTCAAGTTTTTTTTTCTTTTCCCCTTTTAATGTTATCACTGTGGTTTGACGAAGGGGTTTTTCTTTCTTTAATGTCATCTTCCACTGACTACTCACCATCCCTGAGGCACATAATTTTAACTTTTCTTTTTATATATTTTTTTTTTACATTTTCTCACACAGTCATTTTGGGTCCTGGAGAGGTTTTAGATATTTTAATTTTGTTCATTTTCTCTTGATTCTTAAGTAGGTTTGAAGCCCAAAACATCTACATCTCTACAGGCAGCATCAGGGAAATGGACATTCGCACATGCCACAAATCTGCTATTTAATGCTGAATGCTTTTATTACGTTTAATGAAGCGCTTATATCGATGAATTACGTTGAATGAATTGAGCAGCATCTCCTAATAACTGACTGACTCTCTATCGATGAACCTATGAATATGAAAATGTGTAATAAATGAGAAAAGGTTTTGAAAAGCGGAGAACATCTCATCATTTTAAAGAGGAAAGCATCATTATATGTCTGTCTTCCGAACATACACGCTGTCTCAAGTGCTCGGTTTCTCTTTGAGAACAAAACAACTTCAACATTTCAGCATTGTTATTCTCTGCTGGCTATCACCATGTGACATAGACACACACAGCTGTCTTATTTGGCCTATCATTGATAAGAATCATTTGCCCTCAGCCCCTACTTGCTCTTTTTGGGGCTTCAAAACACCATTCCCAAATCAGAGAATTTTAAATATAAATATATACATATGTATATCTATGCGTACAAGTCTATAAATAAGAGTGAACTACCAATCCATGGTAAGAGTATATTTTTAAATTTTGATTAATAAAAATGTCCCAGTTTCTTTTCACTGCTTTGCTAAATGAATTTAAAATTTTTATTTTTTATTTTTTTTTGGGTCTCGTTTGGTTGGGTCTGCCAAATGTTTGTTTTGCACTTTTTTTGTTTGTGTTTTATTTGTTATGCTTGTGTTTTTGGAGCACTGAATACTTTGTATGTGTTTAACTGTGCCAATTAAAGATAGAGGGGAAAAATCAAAGAACTGTCGTCTCAGTGTATCACTGTGTGTGTGTGTCTGTGTACCAATCGTGCCACACGAGTCCTGGAAAGTGAAGCCAAGCGTCTCGATCGCCCCCAGGTGGCTGGATGCAGTATAGGTCATAAACCCCGCCCTCTCCATGTAACTTAATGAGACGTTTTAGGCAGTTTTTATCGTGCTGATGTTAGTTCAAGTGTTCTTTAAAAATGTTTGGTTTAGTTATTTGATGCTGAAAAAACGCGGGTTTTGAGGTCATGATCGAATGCTTCTCTGAGTGAAGTGGTCACTGACGCACTAACTGACTTTTTTTTCTGGATCTTCGGGAGGAGATGGGAGCTTTAACTTTAATCTCTACATTTCCAGAACTGTTTATTTTACTCCGACATAATGAGTTGTTCGGCAGTAAACTGTATTAACCAATTCTGCGGGACCTTGATATCGCGGCTCCACTTCACACTCACTACTATGGCAAGCCGTTTTGACTTTTATTCATTCTCAGGATATGAACTTGTGACATCAACAATTACATTTTCACTAGTTAAAATGTTAATTATTGATATCAGGAATTAGATTCCCACTAGTAACACCGTTAATTCTTGATATCAACAATTCAATTTTCACTAGTTAAAATGCTAATTTTTGATATCAACAATTACATTTCCACTAGTAAAAACTGTAATTCTTGATAACTGTAATTATATTTTCACTATTGAAATCGCACCACATGCCTCCATTCAAACTCTATTGTTAATGTCAACAATCAAATACTTGATATAAACAATTTAATTATTGATAACAACAATTGAATTTCTGATATCAACAGTTGAATGCTTGATATATGAAACAATTTAATCATTGATATCAACAGTTGAATTTTTGATATCAACAACTGAATTTCTGATATCAACAATGGAATTATTGATATCAACAGTTGAATTCTTGATATATCAACAATTTAATTATTGATAACAACAGTTGAATTCTTGATATCAACAACTGAATTTCTGATATCAACAATTGAATTATTGATATCAACAGTTGAATTCTTGATATCAACAACTGAATTTCTGATATCAACAATTGAATTATTGATATCAACAGTTGAATTCTTGATATATCAACAATTTAATTATTGATATCAACAGTTGAATTCTTGATATATCAACAATTTAATTCTTGATATCAACAACTGAATTTCTGATATCAACAATTGAATTATTGATAACAAGAATCTGATTGTTGATATCAACATTAGAATTTGAATGGAGGCATATGGTGAGATTTCATTAGTGAAAATACAATTACAGTTATCAAGAATTATAGTTTTTACTAGTGGAAATGTAATTGTTGATATCACAAGTTCATATCCAGAGAATGAATAAAAGTCAACACAGCTTGCCATACACTACTGCCAGACTGGAGGCTCAAGATGTCAGCACCATATTTGGACATTGCAGCTTCACTTACCACATTGGAAGAGAGGGAAGATGTGTTGTCCATCTTTTTTTTTCTTTATTACAGTCTATGGTGTGTACAAGTTTGGCTTGTAAGGGCCAAATTTCCTCATTTAAAAAAGCTTAGGCTATAAATCAGCCAAATGTTTTTATTTAAATCTAATGTTCTGCCCATGTTTCTGTGATGGATAGGTTTAGACTTGGGTTAGGCCATAGAAGATATGATTAAAATCAATGGAAGTCCATGTAATGTCTTCACTAATATAATGAAACAAACATGAGTGCGTGTGTGTACCTACTTAACCCTATTTTGGGGACATTTTAGTTTGTAAAAACTGAATTTCTATTTTTACTTATTTTCTAAAAATGCAGAAGGTTTTCTGGTAGGATTAAGGTTAAGGTAAGGTTATAGTATTATAGTAACTAGCAGCATAACACAATGAAGATTGTGAAGATTAGAGTATATAGAAGGATCCCCGACAAAAAGAAGGTATTTGCAGAATGAAAAGAGTGAGAGGAACCAATATATATGAAGAAAACTTACATCCTTTTAAACTTATATTTTGGTCTATAGGATAAGATCGGCGTGAATGGTCAAATGTCAAAGATAGATGAAATATACAGGGTATTATTTTCACACCCTTTAAGAGAATATCGCAGAACTTGCATTACTTTTGTCTGCAGAGATGGAAACAGATTTTGATTCTCTCGTATCAGGTTTGAAAATACACGCAATCTACCTTACAGCAAAGATCTTGAATTTGGAAATAATCAAACATATCAGAACATATAGTAGAAAATATATACTTAATGATTAAAGAAATCAATAATATGTAAAAGAATAATAATGCAACATAAGGAATTATTTAACCAAGAATAGATGAATAAGAGTCATGAAAAGGAATAATTAATAAAATAAATAAATAAAAATATATTAATAAAAATCATTTTAATACAAATAATTTCTCATACACTATCATAACAAAATAAGTGTGTATTTGGAATTTATTCATGTTAAGAGACAAAAAATATTGTAACAATTATTTCTATATTTGAGAAAGTATCCTAAAACGGCTAAAAGAAATCTCACATATTAATATTTTTAAACAAGTGTATGAATATATAAATGAATGAATATTTAAAATTATTTAGAGACATGAAGATAAGTCGTATTGCA
>CM074294.1:16342763-16500263 GCA_037194245.1 Opsariichthys bidens | reverse complement strand
TCCCTGTCTTCAGAAAAGTTTCAATGGCATTTTCGTTTCCTCTTACCTCCTTTATAATTTGGAAGCAGCACTGGTTTGTTTATAGCGGTAACCAAGGAAACACTGATGTTGCATAAACGCCACCTACCGACAGTGAATTTACATTTTCATTCAGTCCGTCTGCCGTTTTTGTTTTGTGCTGACTTTGTAGCATCGTTTCGCAAAGCTTAAGTCAGACCGTACTGTTTTTGCTTTAAATAATCAAATTGTACAATCCAAATTAAATTAAAAACAACTTCTCATCATGGCTCCAGACTAACTTTTCCACTGGTTGCACTGGTTCTGCCAATTTTCTCAGTTGGTCGCACCAGCACATGATTTGCTTGCACCTTTTTTTTTTTTTTTTTTTTTGCTAATTTACAATTTTAATAAAGGCATGCTTGATGAATAGTCGTTTTAATCTTAAATATATTAAATCACTGTGGTTGATGGCTGAAATAAATCTGGTATATATATGTTAAATTTATATTTATTTTAATTCATATTTAATAAATTAGATATATGAAAGGTATGAAAATTAATCGAAATATTTTATATATATATATGTATATATATGTGTATGTATATGTATGTATGTATATATGTGTGTGTGTGTGTATATATATATATATATATATATTATATTATATTATGTGTGTGTAATATGTATGTATGTATATGTATATATATATATATATATATATATATACAGTACTGTTTAATAGTTTATATTTATCATACTGTATATATATATATATATATATATATATTGCTACTTGTGTGTAGCATCTTTGTTTGGATTGATTAAAAGCAGTGGCTACTTCTAACTTCAAATGGCTACAGATTTCTTTTCTTGTTTTCTTTAAGGACAGCTTGGCCTGTAATAGAGCAAATAAATGATAAATTTAGTTAAACAGAAAAAAAATGATCTGAATCGGCCCATTTGCTTATAAAAAATCAGCAATTGGAATTGGCCATGAAAAATCCAATCCTGATCGGTGGGTCCCTAGCATAATATCAGCTCATAATTTGTCACGTGCAACAGAGCATCTAGATCATCTAACCTTTTTCTATGTTCTAAGACAACACAGAGGACGTCTCGCGTGTCTCTCACAGAGGCGATAGCCATCAAGAGAATCCAGATGCATCTCATGATTTGGATTTGTCTGCTGGCTCAAAGAGGTAAATGCGTCGTCCATTATTTTTGCAATAGAATGGCCTGGTCACTAAAACTGGCAATGGGAAGTAAATAAAATTGCTAAATTGTCATTAACTTTATTATGAACTGTATGGGAGCTGCATGGTTGAAAGTGATTTGAGACATTTTGAGTGATTCATTCAAGTTTATTTTCTGTCAGTGGGCTGAACCTGACCTTGAAGACCCCATTTGTGGATAAGCGCACCGAGAGGGCGGGGCTGCAGCGTAAGGTGTCCAATCGGAGGGTGCTGTCTGTGGATTCATTTGACGAGGGCGTTCAGAGATGCTTGGAGCAGGGTCTTAACAAAGGTTTATATACACTAGGGCTTCACAATTAATCGAAATAAAATCACAAAAAATTGTGGCTGCAATTTAATTAAATATAAATTTGCATGTGATCAGCTCATGCTGAAGTGTTTATAATTTTTACTTTTTAGTGGTAATAATGCATTTATTGTTGTATAATTATTACTATTATTGAATCATATTGAAATATAATCAGAATTTTTGAGGGTTTTTTCCCCATCACATTTTAAATTGCAATGGCAAGTTTTATCAGAAAAAAAAACAATTAGATTTTAACCCAAAATTGTGAATTCTGATATTATCTTATTTGTTCTTTATCTAAAATGCTTTCTCTGTCCTTTAGATTTAGTTCACTCTGTAGTTCAGCATGAAAAAACTCTAGAAGATCCTTCATGGCAGAAGTTCACACTCGGCCTCAATGATGCCACAGAGCTTTATGTCCACCCGAAAAAAGATGACACAATAGGACTGTCCGCAGAGATCGAGAGGGACCATGGGCTTGAGAGGGACAACCAAGAAAACGATGACAAAGATAATCATGTCAGCGAAATCCCTGATGTTAGGGATTCAGAGCTTGTAATTCAAGAAGAAAAGGACCATGAGATTGAGTCACCGTCACAGGAAGAGGAAGAGGTGCTCCCTTCATCCCAAGAAGGAAATTCTGTGTTTTTGAGTCCTGGAGATGAAATTTTACTTGCTCCAACACAGGCGATGACTGAATCACTTCCTGAATTTCAGGATGTGGAGCTACAAGATCGGGAGTCAATTGTGGAAATTGAGTATGGGAACATTGTGGAAGTTGAGCATGAGGAGGTTGTGGAAGTTGAGGATGAGAACAAGGAAGAAGCTGAGGATGAGAACACTGAAGATGAGAACGTGGAGGAAGTTGAAGATGAGAACGTGGAGGAAGTTGAAGATGAGAACGTGGAGGAAGTTGAAGATGAGAACGTGGAGGAAGTTGAGGATGAGAACGTGGAGGAAGTTGAGGATGAGAACGTTGAGCATGAGAATATTGTGGAAGTTGAGGATGCTGAAGATGTGAACATTGAAGAGAATCCAGACGCATTGCATAATCCAGAGCAAATTACTCGCAGAGCTTACCGCTCCGAGGGAAGAGGCACTGTCTTGGGAGTTCCAGCCTCCACAAGAGTCACAAAGAGTTTTGGAGCTGGGCTGAATCCCAGAGAGAAAGGTGAGGACACCTGCCTGAAATGACAAAATCACAGGTTCAATCTCAAATGAGTTTGGGATCACTAAGATTTTTTATAAATATGCATTTATTTGAAAAAAAAAAAACCAACTGAAAAAACAGTAATATTGTGAAATATTAGTACAAATCCAAAAAGCGTTTTTATTTTAATGTTAAAATTTATTCCTGTGATCAAATCTGAATTTTCAGCATCATTACGTGTCACATGATCCTTGATTTGCAGCACAAGAAACATTTTTGAACACAAATCAATGCCAAATGTCGATAAATAATTGTTGGATTTAATAAAGTTTGTGTGGTTCCTGGCATCAAATCTTTGAAATGCATTCGAGATTTTGATTCTGATTAAATAAAAATTATACAGTCCCAAAATGTCATGTCAAAAAGCAAACTGCTCTGTTGCTTCAACATGGAACGGTCTCTTCCTGGTTAAGTGGGCAGTTTTTTTTAATGGTAATGACTAAAGTTCATTGAGTTGAAAAGTTTTCAAAATTCAGAAGTTTGCTTGGCTGTGTTTCTTTTCAGATCAACTGTATTTCGTTGACAGTAGCAGAGAGAGTTTGCAGGACGTTCCAGATGAAGGAGAACAAGCGGGCAGCCCCGTGGCAGAGGTCACCACACCTGAACGGAGGTCATTGCAACATGAGACTGGTCTGACTGAGGAAATTTTGCCTGAGCTTGCAGAGCATCATGATGCTCCAGAGGAAGTGAACCAATTGGAGGAGGAGGAGGAGCTGGAGCTGATGGACTCTGAGCCAGCCAATCAGAGCCCTGAACCTCCACTGGAAGAGGAGGATGATGATGATGATGATTACGACGTTCTTAGTACAGGTGACACCCTCTTTCACGCATATTTTATATATTCGTTTCAAGGAGTCTAATTCGTCTTAGCGAATCAGTTCATTTGAGTGAATCATTTGAGTGAACTGGTTAAATGATGTCCAGTTCATCATAGCATATCAGTTCATTTAAAGGAAACATTTTAGTGAATTAATGCACTAAAGATGTCCACAGATGCCTTCGTTCCTATTCTAAAATACAGAAATCATTTTTGAGTGAATCATTTGAGTCCGTTTTATCAAATTATTATTTGTTGTTGATATGCTTGAAAATCATATTTTGCTAGTTCACTTTTGCATTAAGTGTATTTTCTTTTATTTCAGAACTGTCCATGAAAACTCCTGCTTTCGTAAGACAAAAGAGAGTGTTCGCAAGTCCTAGTGCGCAGGCCACGCCCCCAGTCCTTAAAGAAGTGAATGCTGGGTATTTACCAATAACATTCCTCTTCGAGTTGTTTGTTTTATAGTGTATCCTAATGCAAATTTTAAACCCGTTTATCTCAGTCCCTCCCCTCAGGCTGCCAAACGAGCCCCTAGACAGAAACGTCCGAAGGGGGCTGATGTTCTTCCCAAGAGTTACGTCATGAGTGTGTTCAAGCATTTCGCAAAGACCAAGGTGGCCAGTGACGTCTACCCTGCCATTAATGAAATGTAAGGGAAGGGAAGGATTACTTCCACAACATGAACATTTCAAGTTACGTCTCCTACAATGTTTCTGTCTCTGCTTTTTTTTTCCTTCTCTTAGTCTTAAGAAGTACTTTGAACGGCTAGCGGATGATCTGGAAGTATACGCTACTCACGCCAAACGTAAAACCATTGAGGTTGAAGATTTTGAGCTCCTCATGAGAAGGTAAACATTAAAGAGGATTATGATTTTCATTTCAACTTTCTTTCCAATCTCAACACATGCTTTTCGGAGGGATGGGCTGACAGACTAGAAACAGAAATGTGTTTTGAACATTCAAGCGTGTTCAGTAGACCCCAAAAACAAAATCCAAGACTTTGAAAAAGTGGCATAATAGGTCCTCCGTTAAGTTTGATGGAGTTGAAAGACTTGTTTTTGTATACTTTTGCAGGTAGTGATTCATGGGGCAACTTTTTGAGCAACGTTGCTTGTGCACTATCCCATTGAAAATATCCAGAGAGAATTTGGTTGCCCATTCTCAATGGGGAAAGTGCCCACAACAACATCGCTCAGCAAAATTGCCCTGCAACATTGCTCAAAAAGTATCCCGTGCATCATCACCCTTCGAGTCATATTGGCTGTTTAGCAAGTTCAACTACTTGTTTCTGTTCTTTTACTCAGGCAGGGCTTTGTGACGGATGGTACGCCTGTGAATATACTGATAGAGAAATATCTTCCGCTCGAGTATCGGAAACTTCTCATCCCGGTGGCCACCAGCGGAAATAAAGTCATCCCAACAAAAAGAAGGTGAACATGCAGACGTGACGTCCTCCTCAAACTCTGGAGTAGACTGCTGCGCATGTCTGCATGTGTTCTTGTGAATTTGTTTATATGGTAACATAAATGCTTCATTTTGTAAATAAAGATTTCTGTAATATATATATGTTATGTTCTGTGCAGCACCATTAATAAAACCAATCAACTTTCAGTTCATTGTATTTTTAGCCATTTGTCAAAGCAGACATTAATTGAAATCCCTGTCTTATTGTACGATTCATCATTCAAATAATTTGCATGGAAAAATATAAACTATTCCAACTAGCACATTTTGAAAATACAAAATCAGAAGGCTATGATGTTTGTAGAGTATTGTATACTTCCTTATTTAAAGTGTTTTTTTTTTTGTTTTTTTTTCTATATTTGAGTCATTAAGACTAATATGCAGAAATACCAGATTTAGAAATGTATTTGCGTATAGTGTCCACTAGGTGGCAGTCACACTCCATCACTGGAGTTTAATGGGTGTGATAATGGTGTCTGTTACAGGCTTTGGAGTTCTAAACCAGTATTTTTTTTTTTTTTACAATAAAATTATAAAATAATATAATTACAATCAGTTAATTGCTCAATGCGATGTTGCAAAATATCTAGTATATCACTACACGGCACGCCTATTAATCTTAGTTTACATAAGTACAATACACATTTGCTTAATATTTTTTTATTTTGCATAAGCTATTGTATAAAAGCAATAAGACAATATTTTGTGCATATAATTTTGGCTGACTAGAAGTGCATTTTCAGTTCTGCTATCCAGTCAAAGCAGCCTCTTGTACATTGTTGTTAAAATAATCACTTTAATATGCTGTTCAGAAGAGTTTGGGTGAAGTTTGAGGTAACTAATGCGCCATTTCTTAATCATTCCCTCCAGGTTTTTTCCTTTTGCTAATGACCGAAGCAGACGTGTATGTGTGAGTTTTACAAGGCCAAGTCTGTTTTTGAGATTTGCAGGCTCAGACAGACGCTGGATTCCTGTTTCTTTCGAAAACTCCGTATCTCTCCGTAACTCTGTCTCTATTTGCTGGCAGACTGGATTTAGATCCAAATCTTTCAATTCCAGATCCGGCTCATGTTTCACACCGTTCTCGTTGTGGTGTCGCTATAGATCGAGCCGACTATCCAGATGTTGGGTCCATGTGGCCCTCAGGGGCCCCAACCTCCTCCTCCTGCATGCAGTGACCCTTCCACATTCTCCACAGTATGAGTCAGCACTGCAGCCGCTCCGGCGAACTCCATCTATCATGTTGAGTTTCATCACAATGTAGCACTTAAACCAAACATTGCTCGAAAACGAAGCTCTGACATGCCAATCTGTTCTCTGTCTCCTTCATAAAACCACAAACGTGGGTCACTCAGCGTCGCGGCAGCCAGAGCGCTCGCGTCATCTAGCGCATGACTCACCGGGTGAGAAATGATCCTCAATGCGGCTGGATCTGCGAGCAAACACGTGTGTGAAGTTAGCTGACTTATTGTTTAAGATGAGATTTCCAGCGATGGAGTGATGTGAAACGAGAGAGCTGTTGTTGTGAAATCAAGTCAATCTGAACATCAACATTGACCCTATATATTTTCTTAAAACAGTTATTCCAAATTAAGAGTTTGTCTTCATAATTTTTCAAGTGTAACAACTTGCACCGCCCCTGAAACAAATTTCTTTTCAGCTGACATCATCAAGCCCTCTTATTTTTTTAGCCTCAGCCCCTTCAACTACCTGCCACGAACCATCTAATAAGTTCCTGATGGAAAAACATTTGTTCTTGTTGATAAAATAGAAATATCACATTACGTGAGAGTAAAACAGTTTGCAGATTTTTCATGTTGACCTTTCCAAAATATTTTTTTGTGTGGTCATCTGATCTTACACACACTGGGCACTACTGAGGGGACCAATCTTATACAGACTAACTCTGTTCCTCTTCTCTGTTCCCTTTAAAGGCTCCACAGAGGTTGAAGGGTGTGTGGGCTTATTTGAAATAGCATCTTTATATGACCGAAATTGTAACAGTATACCATTATGCTATTCCGAATTGAAAAACCCATGAGTGTCTCCCTGCAAAAGCGTCATTTATGTCATTTGGAACGCACGTCGTTCACGTACGTCTGTTTTCCATTCCTCTACGCTGCTTTTACAGTGTCGTGTGGATGGATTAAAATGAAATGTAGACGCGCTAGGTTAGATGAACGTGTTTAACTGTTGGGCTCACTTCCCATGAATTAACACATGGTTCTATTTTTTTTTTTTTTTTAGAACTTAAACTTGAAGGCCCCGGTTTCACAGACAGGGCTTAGATTAAGTCAGGATTAGGTCTTAGTTCAATTAGGATATTTAGCTTTTTTAAACATACACTAGAAAAAAAACAGTACTGGTGTGCATCTTGAGACAAAACAATGGCGATGACATATTTTTAAGATGTATCAGTACAGTTAAAACAACTTAAACATGCACTTAAGTCTAGTTTAAGCCTTGTTTGTAAAACTGGGGATTAGAGTTGGAATTTAAAGGCCCTCTGAAGTGCCTTGGAACGCGCAGCTTTAGTCACTGTGTTGGGCGGGATTTATCTAGAAGCTCCTCCTCTTTTTTTCCAAAATAGCCAATCCACCTTATTCCTACACCCCATGACGCTTTTCACCAATTATGGGTGTAACTTCCTTTGAGTGGTAAACAATCAGCTGTAATACTTTTTTTTTTTTTAAAAAACTGAGTACAATGAGATTACACTCTTCTACTCGCCCTTCAACCATCGAACATTAAAAGTACATTTTAAAAGTGTAAAAGCATCAATAAGGTACTTTCAACAGACCATAAATAACCCCAGAAGTGCGATTCTTTCCACACCAATAACAGACGGGTTAAATATCAAATTAATCAAAAGTGTTCATTAACTTCAGCATTGTGATTTCCATAATTTTAAAAGATAAAAAATTGTATTTACCGGTCAGAACAAACCTGGAGAGAGACATGAGGATTCTGCTTTCCAGTGAATTATTAATGGGATATATCGTAAATCGGAAGACGCCAAATGTGCCGTATATGTTGTCATTTCATACTCTTGCAGCGGAAAGCAAAGGGGGAAAAAAAGAGAAAATAATCATGAGGAAAAGAAATCAGCGACTGAAAAGTATGGAAGCCCGTTTCTGCCACTGAAAAAAAAAATTATTGCGACTTTTTAACTCACAATTCTGACTTTATAACTAGCAATTCTGAGTTTTTTTCTCGCAATTGCAAGTTTATATCTCGCAATTCTGACTTTATATCTCGCAATTCTGACTTTATATCTCGCAATTTTGACTTTATATCTCACAATTCTGACTTTATAACTCGCAATTCTGACTTTATAACTCACAATTCTGACTTTATATCTCACAATTCTGACTTTATATCTCACAATTCTGACTTTATAACTCACAATTCTGACTTTATAACTCACAATTCTGACTTTATATCTCACAATTCTGACTTTATATCTCACAATTCTGACTTTATAACTCACAATTCTGACTTTATATCTCACAATTCTGACTTTATAACTCACAATTCTGACTTTATAACTCACAATTCTGACTTTATATCTCACAATTCTGACTTTATATCTCACAATTCTGACTTTATAACTCACAATTCTGACTTTATAACTCACAATTCTGACTTTATAACTCACAATTCTGACTTTATAACTCACAATTCTGACTTTATAACTCGCAATTCTGACTTTATATCTCGCAATTCTGACTTTATAACTCGCAATTCTGACTTTATAACTCACAATTCTGACTTTATATCTCACAATTCTGACTTTATATCTCACAATTCTGACTTTATAACTCACAATTCTGACTTTATATCTCACAATTCTGACTTTATAACTCACAATTCTGACTTTATAACTCACAATTCTGACTTTATATCTCACAATTCTGACTTTATATCTCACAATTCTGACTTTATAACTCACAATTCTGACTTTATAACTCACAATTCTGACTTTATAACTCACAATTCTGACTTTATAACTCACAATTCTGACTTTATAACTCACAATTCTGACTTTATATCTCACAATTCTGACTTTATATCTCACAATTCTGACTTTATAACTCACAATTCTGACTTTATAACTCACAATTCTGACTTTATAACTCACAATTCTGACTTTATAACTCACAATTCTGACTTTATAACTCACAATTCTGACTTTATAACTCACAATTCTGACTTTATATCTCGCAATTCTGACTTTATATCTCACAATTCTGACTTTATAACTCACAATTCTGACTTTATAACTCACAATTCTGACTTTATAACTCACAATTCTGACTTTATAACTCACAATTCTGACTTTATATCTCGCAATTCTGACTTTATAACTCGCAATTCTGACTTTATAACTCACAATTCTGACTTTATAACTCTCAATTCTGACTTTATATCTCGCAATTCTGACTTTATAACTCACAATTCTGACTTTATAACTCACAATTCTGACTTTATAACTCTCAATTCTGACTTTATATCTCGCAATTCTGACTTTATAACTCACAATTCTGACTTTATATCTCACAATTCTGACTTTATATCTCGCAATTCTGACTTTATATCAAACAATTCTGACTTTATATCTCACAATTCTGACTTTATATCTCACAATTCTGACTTTATAACTCGCAATCCTGACTTTATATCTCACAATTCTGACTTTATAACTCACAATTCTGACTTTATAACTCGCAATTCTGACTTTATATCTCACAATTCTGACTTTATAACTCACAATTCTGACTTTATAACTCTCAATTCTGACTTTATATCTCGCAATTCTGACTTTATAACTCACAATTCTGACTTTATATCTCACAATTCTGACTTTATATCTCGCAATTCTGACTTTATAACTCACAATTCTGACTTTATATCTCGCAATTCTGACTTTATAACTCACAATTCTGACTTTATATCTCGCAATTCTGACTTTATATCTCACAATTCTGACTTTATATCTCGCAATTCTGACTTTATAACTCACAATTCTGACTTTATATCTCGCAATTCTGACTTTATAACTCACAATTCTGACTTTATATCTCGCAATTGCAAGTTTATATCTCACAATTCTGTGAAAAAAGTAAGAATTGTGAGATAAAAAGTCGCAATAATCTTTTTATTTATTTTTTCCAGTGGCTGAAAGTGGCTTAAATAAATTATCAATTTTTTTTTATTGCTTAGACTTATAAATAAGTGCAAAGTGCAAAATTTTTGATGCGTCATGACAATTTATTTAAAGATGTGGTTTATTTTTTTTCTTTTCTTTGTTTTTACATATTGATGTAGGCAAACCCCAGATATTTGTTTTCTGTTGACTTGTTTTTGAACTTGTCACAGATAAAACCATACTTCATTTCCCTGTTCTTGTATGCATATATAAATTCTGCAAAAAAAGAAAGGATCGATTTCAGCTGCGGCCTCAGCGTATGATAGGCGGTGATGTCATGAAAATCAGCCTCCCATTTTAGCGGAATTGAGAGACTGCTCATAGTTTTGAATGCTTATATCTCCTAAATGATCATTTTGTCATTGTTTGTTTTGGAACACACCATCATATCCATAACCTTAAGGCTTAAAAAAATGATTTCAGGGGGACTTTATAAAACCCATCTCTAGTGCTTTTTTCAATCCATAACACTATGTCTGTCTCCCAAAAATGCGTTGTGAATAACCTCTCGGTACTAGGCCACTGATGTGAACATTTTGTTGGTCACCTGGTTAGCCGAAAATCTCATTGGTCGAATTTCGCTTCATAAACCTGAATATTAAACATCAAAAGTGTTCTGATTTGCTGTTGTGGACAGAAAAAATTTCAGAAATTCTACATGCTGTTTTGTTTGTAAACACGTAGGCTGCGTCCAAAATGGCATACTCTCTTAAGCAGGTACTTATTTGGAATTAGTAATTACTTCACGACCTCTAAAAAAGTTCTGTTTGTTCTATATGGTATTGGTGTGTGTAGTATAAATTTAATCCGAACTTTCTACAGTTGCGTTGCGTCACTGCCATTTACAAATCCTCTTGTGTGACATTTTGTGACATTCTCTATTGGTGAGGGGTGACATCAGCCTAAAGCTTTTTTGGTGGGTTCAATGTAGAAAAGACATTAGTATGTCATCCAGCTATCTGTCATGAATCTCAAACGGTCGACTTATCCAAAACAAACAAGTGAAGCTCAAGCAGAGTTGTGGGGTCTCTCGTCCGGTACTGGTCACTAGGCGCGGATGTTTTCGTGTTGGTCTGTATCTGTTTTTCGCAGTGTTGTGTGAATGTTTTCTGCTCTTCTGGCTCCAGGAGAAGTTTCCGTGTTTCTGGCATTTTTTCTCGTCCGTTCCTGCCAGAACTTGGACCCTGTGGACCCGAACCAATTTCATCATCAATGTGTGACTGAGTCACACTGCTACTCAGCAAAGAGAGTGAGAGAAAGATCTGCTCTGCCAAAAATACATGAATACTACACACCAGATGGAAATAAAGTGAAAAGTAAATAGCAAAACAGAACTAAAGAAAAAATAAAAAAAAAAGATCTAGAAGGGTCAAGAAAAGTCTTGCTTTCTGGTCTGGTCTGCTCTAGTCAGGCAAGTACCACTCATGATTTCTTCAGAAAATGTAATTCGTTATTCACACTATCCTCCGGCAACATTAGCTAATGTATTCTAAAGGTTTAATAAGACTTTAATTACACACACACGATTTCTTTCCTATGTTTCTGGCAAATGGACCACGATATTTAAAATCTCTAGACTCAAAAGTAATTTCCAGGTTTGCCAGAGCACAATGTGGCCTCTGTTCTCCGAGTTCACTTTGTAGCGTCCCAACATATTTGGTCTTTATACAGTATGTTTCCTCTCATAAAGATGCCACGGTCCAGATTCCCTCTCACCGGTCCTAGTCCGGAACATTCTTTTCCTTTTTGAGGTTTGTCCCTCTTTAAAGGGATAGTTTACTTAAAAACTGTACATTCAGTCCTTTTTTATGTCTTTCCAATCCAGATAGCTACTTTGAGTCGGCCCAGATCCGGCCCACATCTGGCATGTGCGGAATGTGAAATCCTTCTTGTTTGTTAACATGCTTCTTAATGTTGATGTAGATGACTCTATAAATAATATATAAAGATTTTGTGGCTCAGATAAGGTCCAGTTTTTTATTTCTTTGCTCTTGGCTGACATGTGGCATTTCTACGGCCTGCTTGTGGCCCAGATCTGGCGAACATTTCATCCTCCCCAGTCCTCATTCACGTTCATTGTATTGAAAACAAGACATTAATCAAAAATAATAAAAGTCATTCTAGTTTGGAACAACACGAGAGTGAGTAAATGATGACAGAACTTTAATTTTTGGGTGAACTATCCCTTTAAGAGGTTACTAACTTGGAGTGTTTCCGTGTTTATGTGTGTGTTTCAGACCACAGTGTCTGTATCGTCATATCTTGCAGTAGACAGTGAGGCCACCTCTAGCATACTGAGCGGTCCTGGCCAATGACCACATCCCCCACCTCCTTTCAGAATGATGGGGTGATGGATGGAAAGTCGGGATGATGGCTGTTTTTCCTCTATTTCGCTCTCCCCGCGCCATGTTTTCCCCCCCGCCCCTCGCCTTTCTTTCATGTCCTGCTGAAGATATACAGCTTCCTGCCTGAATGCACACGTGGAACTTCTCTCATGTTCTTTTTCCTTCTATCCCTCTTTTTCCTGTCTTATATTCTATTTCCTGTTCCTATTCCTTCCCTTTCTTGTTCATATCTCACCTGTTTAGCATTTCATTTTCATCTATCCACAAAGTACTTTTGGAAAAAAAAAAAAAGTATGTAGTATGCGTACTGCACACAGTGTTTGCTGTATGCATGGAATACTATGTTAACCAGTATGTTCAGTGTATACTATGCTAGATTTGACCTTTGAAATGCGGTTTTCAATATTTGAAAAGATTGCCAAAATTTAATGTGGTTTTAAACCGAACTGGATAAAAAATGCAAAATCACAGTTCTCATTTCCAACACAATATTGCTGACAGCACTTGCTCAATTAACAACGAGGTCATGTGAAAGCCCTTTTGCATACACTACAGTTAAAAAGTTTAGTACAGTGTATAGTTTGCAGTATTCCGTAAATTTCTTCCAGGCTGTGGCTCTCTGCCGCTAGTTTTACTGCAATTGTTGCATGATGTCCCTTTACTGGGAGAAAAGTCCTAATGGTTTCCTTTCTGGGAGTAATTTAGGATCGCCGTATGAGGACGCATCAACACTAATGACTTTTTTCTCACTACGTACTCTTTTAATAGGAAAATCTGATTTTCTAGGTGGGTATATCAAACTGTTTTCTGGCTCCATCCACATGTATCTGTGCTGGAGTCATGTGTTTTACCTCGGCCTGACCGCTGCAAGGGTCTTAACACCAATGAAAGTCTAGATATTACCTTTCCAGCAATATCTATTTAATTAGCTGTGATTAGTTGATGGTCGTGTTTTATGATTGACTGTTTGTGGGGGAAATGTTCTGCTCATGTTTATACAGGCAGAGATACTAAACCAAAATGGCCAAACTTCTGGAACCATGTAATAAAGACCATAAGTAACAGAACAACTCTTCTCAAGATGAGTTTTGTGATGATGCACCCAGAATCAGTGGTGAAGCATGTCACCATTAAAACAGGTTTTATCGTTGGAGCTTGACATCAAAAAAGCGTTGGATTTAGAAAAATCCAACCGAAATATAATGTCTGACTAACGTAAGAGTCTACAACCTTTGCCTGCTCGGAAGTTTCTCAAGGGAACAAAAAACTTTCTTGGGGTAGCGCAAAGGTTATGTGAGTGAAGTCAAAATTTCTCTGTGGAACGCAAAACGTTTTTTTTCGAGCGAATGCAAGGTTTCTTGAGGGATCGCAAAGGTTTTGTGTTAGAATGCAAAGTTTTCTGTGGAACACTAAGCGTTTTTTTTTTTTTCGAGAGAATGTAAAGTTTCATGAGGGAACGGAAAATGTTTTTTCAACCAAATGCAAATTTTCTAGGGGGAATGCAAAACAGTATTTCGAGAGAATGCACAGTATCTTGGGGGAACGCAAAGGTTTTGTAAGTAAATGCAGTCTTTCTTCAGGGGAACGCAAAACTTTTATTCGAGCGAATGCGAAGTTTGTCGACGAAACGCAAAATGATTTTTCAAGGGAATGCAAGGTTTCTTGGGGGAGTGCAAAAGATTTGTGAGTAAATACGAAGTTTCTCAAGGGAACGCAAAACCGTTTTTTCAAGCGAATGCAAAGTTTATTTGTGGAACGGAAAACTTTTTTCAAGCGAATGCAAAGCTTGCCAAAATGTTTTTTTTCGAGCGAATGCAAAGTTTCTTGAGGGAACGCAAAGGTTTTGCGAGCGGACCGAAAATGTTTTTTTCAATCAAATGCAAATTTTCTAGAATGCAAAACAGTATTTCGAGAGAATGCACAGTATCTTGGGGGAACGCAAAGGTTTTGTAAGTAAATGCAGTCTTTCTTCAGGGGAACGCAAAACTTTTATTCGAGCGAATGCGAAGTTTGTCGACGAAACGCAAAATGATTTTTCAAGGGAATGCAAGGTTTCTTGGGGGAGTGCAAAAGATTTGTGAGTAAATACGAAGTTTCTCAAGGGAACGCAAAACCGTTTTTTCAAGCGAATGCAAAGCTTGCCAAAATGTTTTTTCGAGCGAATGAAAAGTTTCTTGAGGGAAAGCAAAGGTTTTGCGAGCGGACCGAAAATGTTTTTTAAACCAAACGCAAATTTTCTAGAATGCAAAACAGTATTTCGAGATAATGCACAGTATCTTGGGGGAACGCAAAGGTTTTGTAAGTGAATGCAGTCTTTCTTCAGGGGAACGCTAAACATTTATTCGAGCGAATGCAAAGCTTGTCAAAATGTTTTTTCAAGAAAATGCAGTTTTTCTTCAGGGGAACGCGAAACATTTATTCGAGTGAATGCAAAGCTTGTCAAAATGTTTTTTCGAGCGAATGCAAAGTTTTTCGGGGGAACGCAAAACGGTTTCGAGGGAAGGCAAAGTTTTTCGAGGGGAACGCAAAACGTTTTTTCGAGCGAATCCAGTTTTTCGGGGGAATGCAAAACGTCTTTTCTTCGGTCAGTTTCTTCGATTGAAAGCAAAGGTTATTTGATTGTACGCAAAGTTTCTTCGGGGGACGCAAAACGTTTTTCGAGTGAATGCAAAATTTAGTGAGGCCAAAAACGCAAATGCAAAGCTCTTTACATAAGAAACTATAGCATTAAATATGATTAAAAAATGTAATGTGCAAACAATATTATGGCACATTTTCTGAAGTCATAAAATAAGTTTAGAAAATATTTGAAATAAGCCAGATGATGTGAGGAATCATTTATGTCAGGAGCGGGGCTGCGTGCCAAAGTTTAATACTTATTTTTAGAGGTTTGTTCAAATCACTAACCCTCAGTATGCTTGACTTCACTAATGAGATCTATTGATGAGTGATTTATGTATTGTTCATGTGCCTTGTGTATTGTTTGTATGTTTGAAGGCACATATAAGGTTTGATCATTCAGCAGAGGCCTGTAAGAAAACCAGATCTCACTTTTTAAGGCAGAACCGCATGAATAAACTGGAGCATCTTGATGCTAAACCAGGGAAGACCTCCTTAAAGGTCAGTGAGGGTGTAGTCTTTATGCATTTTTGTTGCCCAAAAGAAATAAATGCCCCTGTTCGCTCGCAAAGTATTTTCAAATGTGGTGGAGACTGCCAGTGGAGAAATATTGAGTAATCATCCAGAGACCTCAGTGAGGATGGGCGCATGTAAGAGAGAGAAGAGGTTCAAACATGGCAATATGCTGGGAAGTGTTTTCATGAATATTGGTGTTGGCCGCTGGTTCTGACTCTCAGTGATGGGCTACTCCTCTGCTGGGCTGTCAATCTGCTCTCCATCTGCTACAATAAATCCAGTGTGAGGTTTTTCTGTGTCAGTCACTATGGAGAAAAATGATTCTGATTTCCCTTGAAATAACATTTGCTTTAACATTGCTTTCAAAAAGACACTTGTTTCAAGCATGACAGAGCTGGATAACATCATACATAATAGCGATTCATCAAAAGAGACCCGAAATATTTTATTCTTATAGTCTTTGTTTTTAATTGTTATTTATTAATGTATTGATCAACTGACTCATTTACAGTTATTTCTTTTAAAAGTAGTACTGCGGTAGTACCATGATACTTTTTATGGAAATGCCTATTACTTTGGGTTATTCATTTTCCAAGGTATTTTTTACGTTTGCCATAGTATTGGTTCACTTAAAAAAGTTTTTTGGACATATACTATGGTGTTCTCAGAATTATTTTTGAGTACCGTATAAAGTTATTTCAGTACCATATATTTACAAATATATAGATATTATGCACTCACCTAAAGGATTATTAGGAACACCTGTTCAATTTCTCATTAATGCAATTATCTAATCAACCAATCACATGGCAGTTGCTTCAATGCATTTAGGGGTGTGGGCCTGGTCAAGACAATCTCCTGAACTCCAAACTGAATGTCAGAATGTGATAGAAAGGTGATTTAAGCCATTTTGAGCGTGGCATGGTTGTTGGTGCCAGACGGGCCGCTCTGAGTATTTCACAATCTGCTCAGTTACTGGGATTTTCACGCACAACCATTTCAAGGGTTTACAAATAATGGTGTGAAAAGGGAAAAACATCCAGTATGTGGCAGTCCTGTGGGCGAAAATGCCTTGTTGATGCTAGAGGTCAGAGGAGAATGGGCCGACTGATTCAAGCTGACAGAAGAGCAACTTTGACTGAAATAACCACTCGTTACAACCGAGGTCTGCAGCAAAGCATTTGTGAAGCCACAACATGCACAACCTTGAGGCGGATGGGCTACAACAGCAGAAGACCCCACCGGGTACCACTCATGTCCACTACAAATTGGAAAAAGAGGCTACAGTTTGCATGAGCTCACCAAAATTGGACAGTTGAAGACTGGAAAAATGTTGCCTGGTCTGATGAGTCTCGATTTCTGTTGAGACATTCAGATGGTAGAGTCAGAATTTGGTATAAACAGAATGAGAACATGGATCCATCATGCCTTGTTACCACTGTGCAGGCTGGTGGTGGTGGTGTAATGGTGTGGGGGTGTTTTCTTGGCACATTTTAGGCACCTTAGTGCCAATTGGGCATCGTTTAAATGCCACGGCCTACCTGAGCATTGTTTCTGATCATGTCCATCCCTTCATGACCACCATGTACCCATCCTCTGATGGCTACTTCCAGCAGGATAATGCACCATGTCACAAAGCTCGAATCATTTCAAATTGGTTTCTTGAACATGACAATGAGTTCACTGTACTAAAATGGCCCCCACAGTCACCAGATCTGAACTCAATAGAGCATCTTTGGGATGTGGTGGAACGGGAGCTTCGTGCCCTGGATGTGCATCCCACAAATCTCCATCAACTGCAAGATGCTATCCTATCAATATGGGCCAACATTTCTAAAGAATGCTTTCAGCACCTTGTTGAATCAATGCCACGTGGATTTAAGGCAGTTCTGAAGGAGAAAGGGGGTCAAACACAGTATTAGTATGGTGTTCCTAATAATCCTTTAGGTGAGTGTACTTATATATATATATATCTTATCATTGTATTTTAATAGCTTTTTGTACAGCAAGATATTTCCTATTTTTCCATAGTATATTTTAGGTTAAGGCTTATTCATATTTTATGGAGTTAATTCATTTCACGCTCATTTTATCAGTTGATTTTTGACTGGCACAATGTTCTCTTTGCCATTAAATTAAGTGTTCCTATTGACTAGCAAAAAAGTGAAAACATTTAAAAATGTGTATGTGTGTTTTGTACTGTGGATGCTTCTCTTTGTGCATCCTTCCCTCAGATTTATTTACAGTGGTGTTGCCGAGTGACGATCCAAACATGCCCCCCTCTACAGAATCCCCCATCAGCGCTGCCTATAAATGCTGCTGACCCATTTAACTCCACACACACACACACACATCTGGACTGAGGGAACTCAATGCCTTTGGGATGTCCAGGTGCAGTTGGGAGTTTGAATTTAATGAGAGAAAGATTGTCTGCATGAGAAAGAGAGACATTAAACGTGTGGTTTTCATGTTCAATGTTCGATCCATTACTGCACTCCTAAAAGATTAATTTTTATGTTGTCTAAAGAAAAGTGAGTGGTGCTTATACATCTGTTTATATATACATACTCACTGGCCACTTTATTAGGTACATGTTGCAGCAGAAATCAAGACTAGGCAATGTTTTGCAGATCTTCTATTTTCCAGTGTGAATTGTAGCCTCAGTTCCCCGTTCTTTGTGGACAGAAGTGGCACCGGCGTGTCACCAGTCGGATGTGTTGTGCGTTCAGAGATGCTCTTCTGCAGACCTCGGTTGTAACCGAGTGGTTATTGGAGTTATTGTTGCCTTTCTATCAGCTCGAACCAGTCTGACCATAGTCCTCTGACCTCTGGCATCAACAACGTATTTTCACCCACAGAACTGCTCACTGGATCTTCTCTCTTTTCAGTCCATTCTCTGTAAACCCTGGAGATCTTTGTGCGTGAAAATCCCACTAGATCAGTAGTTTCTGAAATCCTCAGACCAGCCCGTCTGGCACCAACATCCATGATATATTCAAAGTCACTTAAATCACATTTCACGAGATCACGCTTACAAATAATCAGATAGAGAAATAAGTATGCATGTTTGACGTGCTGTCCGAGGAGAGGGCTCCGAGCTCGCTATTTGGCCCGAACCCAGAGTATACTCCAACCTTATATCTGGTTAGAAGTAACCAGGCGAGTGTGAGGAGACGGGTGGTGGAGGGTTGCTGAAAACTGTCGAGAAGCATAGGTGAGTCGGCTGCGTATATATAGGTCTCCACTCATGCTAACATGTTGACTGCTGTTGGAGTGATGTGATGATTAGTTAGATCATTTGAATGTGTTCCTCCCGAACTTTGTTAATAAAACATAATTTCTTCCAAATTCTGATGCTCAGTTTCAGCAGATCATCTATATATACAGTATAAATCATCTATCTATCTATCTATCTATCTATCTATCTATCTATCTATATAGCCTACCATTTCGGTAGAGGGCTATGCATTACATTGCAACATTAAGCTCAATAAGAAACGAAATGCCATCCTTCAAATTCTGTCCACAAAATCCTGGAATTCAAACAGAAAATGCCGTTTTGACGCGCTTTGATGCCGTGACGGATCGCTGAAGACCGTTTGTATCTTTAATACTAGTTACACAATAAACATGAATGAACATCTGTGAGTATTGAAAGAGTCAGTACAACTTACTGAAATGGCCATATCTCGTGTAATCGCTCAATCAGTGTTTCAAAGGCTGAAAGACGTCGTTAAAAACAGCTTGTAAACAATATACCACGTAGCATTTACCTCAGAAAAGCCATTCAGTGTCCACAGCTTGTTAGCTCGCCAGAGAAATGAAAATATATGCGCCGTATTAGCCTATCCCTTACAAAAGATTACTGCAGTTTTTTTTTATAAGTAATACTACAGTTTTTGTAACATATAGAAAAATGCAGTTTTTTGGACACGAAAAAAACAGTATTGCAGTATAACCTAAAATGTCTGTAGTTTTACTGGAGTACAACTATACTGCAATACATCTAAAGTACTAGTAAAATAAAACTGCAATACAACTGCAGTTATACTGTTTTTATACTTCATGCAACTTTCAGTTGTACTTCATTTTACCGCAGCTGTACTTATACTACAGTTTTACTGCAGTTGTACTGTGACTATACTTCATTATACTGCAAATTTGAATTAAACTGCAGTTAAACTACTTGGTACTGCAGTTTTACTGCAGTTCTACTTCAATATACTGCAGTTCTTTTTTGTAAGGGATATATTCATTATATTTTACTTAACCTGTTAGTGATTATTAACCTGTCTAGATTATTTAATGTTTAATTAAATCTGTGGAGAAAATGACAGCCACTGTATAAAAATGATTTCAACAACGAAAACAGCATTTTATGATTAAATTTAGAATTTAATGCAAAAACTGGCTTATGCTTGCATACAATTTGTTATTTGAGTGTTGATTATTAAATAAAAATAAATAGCAATAGAATTTAGGCTAGTTTGGGCTAATCTTTACCATTATAGTAGCATAATGTCGAAGTAAGGGCTTCCTACATAGCATTAGCATGGCAGAGATGATTTTTTTTTTTTATCCTTAAGAAACTTTTAGTAATAATACATTTAAAAAACATAGACACAATTTGTTCAGTCAACCAGTTTAATAATTTACAATTTTATGTTTTCTCCCCACCTGCCGTACCGTATCGAACCGTGACTTCAAAACCGAGGTATGTATCGAACTATGAGTTTTGAGTATATATATATAATATATATATATATATATATATATATATATATATATCTGAAATTTGATAATTCTCACTTCTGAAGTCTTGAGTATGAGCTCATCGCGTTCAAGTTTCAAAACGGGAGGGTTTATGTGCAATTTTTACCTAGTAAATTCGTATTTACGATAATCCCGAGAGCACGTGAGGGCAGCATTAGAACTGCATAATATACTAAGTGGTGACAAGGGTGCTTCTCTGCTGAGTTAATAGTGTAGTAGAGGTATTTGCTAATGTATTCTTTGCGCTTGTGCATTTGATGAGGTTTTTGAGTGTTGCAGTTAATAGGATGTTCTGGGTTTCCATTGTAGATCTGAATTTGAGAACCACTGAAGAACTTTTATTTTTTAGGATTGATTGAGTGGAAGGTCAAAAAGCCAATGGCAACAAACCCCCAAACATAAACAAGAGCTCCTCACTGAATTTATAGCCTGTTTCAGGTGCTGTTGTAGCAGTAGGGCTGTATTTGTAGATGTATTGTGGGAGAGAACATATTTTCACACACTTAAACTGCTTTTCAAAAGCATCTATCAGTCTTTCTCTTTTTGTTTCCTCCCCTTCTCTACATCCAAGGCAAATGTTTCCCCCTCCATATCTTCCTCTTTGGCTTGTGTATGTGTGTGTGTGTGTGTGTGTGTGTTAGTCTGATTTTTGGATGCAGAGACAGTGCAGGAAGCAGAGCCCATGATGACATCACCACCCCTCTGTTCCAAAGCATCTGGAAATGCTCAAGTTTCAGAAAGAGAGAGAACAGCAAGAACGTGAGGGAAAAGTACAAACGATCTTGGCATATCTGCACCACCAGCACGGATAGGGAAAGAAAGACGGGAGAATAGGAAACGAGAGAGAAATGGAGGTGGGCTGTTGGAGAGAATCAGTGTATGAATAATGGGGAGGTTGGACCCTCTATTTAAATTTTGAACCCCTCCAGAGGAAGTCAAAAGCAAAGTGTTGAGGTGTGTTTTAATTGTACATATTACACAGCGCTCTGGAATACTTGATTCTGATTGGTCGATCATACAATTCTGCAATCAAAAATCTTTGTGTAATGACACTAAACTGTATAATTAAATGTTGTCCCAAGCAACATCCCATTTCTCATAGTCTTCTTGCATAACTTTTACACATTTTTTGAATTAGAGGGACTGTGATTCTTCTTAAGCGGGAGGACGAATATGGACGGGAAGCAAAGATGCCTCCTTAAAATTCTCACGATTGATTCTGCTCCTGAATACAGACGGACTGAAGCGGTGACGATTCCAGAACTAAAACCCAGTTCTGGAGTGTCTCGGAGTTGGTGGGTGGGTGGGAATTCTGACAGCTGGCTGGAGGAAATCCTGTTTCCAGTCGACATGTTTTTTTTTTTTTTTTTTTTCTTTCCATCTCACCTCCACAGACATGCACACCTCTCCTGCACCCATTTGGAAACCATTAACTCAAGAGGACGTCCAGTTTTGAAAACCAGACATATATTTACTCCGCTTCCATAAACAAGATCGTTTCAGATTGAATTGGGCTTTTTTTCATTTGGAGCTGATCTGTGTTTGCCTTATTGTAGATTTCGTCTGACCAAAAGTTGTTAACAAAAATGTGGCAAATTCACATGCATCCAAAAGTGCAGTGCTGCTGTGTTGTTGTGAAATTGTCATATTATATTCGTATTATTTACAGTACAATATGTGATGTTTAAGTTTTAAGAGATGGAAACCAAAACTAACTAACATAAAAATAAATAAAGAAAACTAACATTGAAAACCCAACCAAAAAGAAATAGTGAAATTGGTGTGTTTTTTCCATATCCTGAAGCAGTGCGCTCAGTAACTGTGAGTAGTAGGGTTCGTATGGGGACCAGGAGAGAGTCTGCCTGCATTGACTCTCATGGCCACTAGTGGGCAGATCGTCCTCAAACTCCGCAAAGGGGTCACGTGACAAGCTCTGCAACTGAAATGACCATTACCACACAGGCAGCATCTGGATTTGCCTCTCTCACTTTGTTTCCCACAATGATGAATTAAAAAGGACAAGTTTGAGAAAAGATCACTTACCAAAGATTTTGGCACCTCAAATATAAATGTGAAGGAAATCTGTGAAGAGAGTGCATATACTCTTTTACATTTCTATTCCGTTGCTTAAAATAATGAACATTTATGCTCTTTTTGTTTAAAGATTTGTATTTTTTTATGATTCATAATTGTGTTTCAGTCCAGTGTTACTCATGAGACACATCATCCTCTCCCTTACATGATTATATATTTGGAATAGGCCAACAAACTTTCATCTCTTGCTCTTTGTTTGTGTATGAAATGACATGGGAAAAACTAGAGAATAAAATTAGGCACTGCAAGCATAAGCAACGAATCTGTCTAAATGGCAAACATGAAGACAGCTTGGTTGACAATAACCATTGCGTTCTGTCTTTATCTGTCCTCAGCTCTCTCCACCTCTAAATCTGCACGTTTCTGGAGAAACTAACTCATTCATGGTTCTTTGTTTTTTTGTTTTTTTCTTTCTCTCCCTCAAAGGCAACGCACACACGCTCGCAAACGTGAATGTACACGCACTCCTTCTGTAGTCTGGGAGAGAGATGGTGAAATGATTTGCTTGACCCACGGGATAAGGTGGAAAGAATGTACCACAGCTGGTCAACACGTTAAAGAGGAGAGAAGGAAAAAAGAGAAGAAAGAGGGAGTGAAAGAAGCAGAATGGGGGGTGGGTTGCTTATTTGTGTCATTTTTTCCACATTCTTGTTCTGTGACCAATCAGCCACCGGTCCAGATCTCACCCACTCGTTCTGTCTGATTTTTCCGTCTGTTTCTCGCTCCAGGGGGCCTATGTCATGTCGCCTCTGAGAGGGGCAGAGTCATGCCCGTGTGCCCAGCTGAAACCCTCCATCTCCAGAAGTGCTCCAAACGGGGATTCCCCCCTGTGTTTAGTTCTGTGTTCCACATTTAGCCTGCTGGCTGTGAGTTTTGCACTTTTCAGGTGGTTGACACTTGGCAGAGAGTTGTAGAAGATTCCCGTGGTTCACTGTCAGTGAGATCCATGTGGGTTCCATTTCTTGTGCACTTATTGCAGTCGAATTTGGAACTTTGTTTGATTTTTTAAATATCAGAAGATTCCCATAGTTCACTGTCAGTTCTTAAACTGTCAGTGGGATCCATGTGGGTTCCATTTATTACACACTTATTACTGTCTAATTTCGAACTTTAATTTGAATCCCGAGTTCTAGAATTTTCTGATAGTTCACTGTTGGTTCTATCACTGTCCGCTGGTTCCATGTGGGTTCCATTTGAAACTTTGAGTTGATTTTTGAATTCTGGAAGATTCTGATGGTTCACTGTCAATTCTATCACTGTCAGTGGGATCCATATGGGTTCCATTTATTACAGACTTATTACTGTCTAATTTGGAACTTTGTGTTGATTTTTGAAATCGGGAAGATTCCATTGGTTCACTGTCAGTTCTTAAACTGTCAGTGGAATCCATGATGGTTCCATTTCTTACGGACTTATTTCTGCCTAATTTGGAACTTTGTGTTGATTTTTGAAATCGGGAAGATTCCAATGGTTCACTGTCAGTTCTATCACTGTCAGCTGGTTCCATGTGGGTTCCATTTGAAACTTTGAGTTGATTTTTGAATTCTGGAAGATTCTGATGGTTCACTGTCAATTCTATCACTGTCAGTGGGATCCATATGGGTTCCATTTATTACAGACTTATTACTGTCTAATTTGGAACTTTGTGTTGATTTTTGAAATTGGGAAGATTCCATTGGTTCACTGTCAGTTCTTAAACTGTCAGTGGAATCCATGATGGTTCCATTTCTTACGGACTTATTTCTGCCTAATTTGGAACTTTGTGTTGATTTTTGAAATCGGGAAGATTCCAATGGTTCACTGTCAGTTCTATCACTGTCAGCTGGTTCCATGTGGGTTCCATTTGAAACATTGAGTTGATTTTTGAATTCTGGAAGATTCTGATGATTCACCGTCATTTCTAAAACTGTCAGTAGGATCCACGTGGGTTCCATTTCTTACACACTTATTACTTTCTAATTTGGAACTTTGTGTTGCTTTTTGAATTCTAGAAGATTCTGATAGTTCACTGTCGGTTCTATCACTGTCAGTGGGATCCACGTGGGTTCCATTTCTTACACATTTTTGCTGTGTAATTTGGAACTTTGATTTGATTTTTTCAAATTCCGGAAGATTCTAATGGTTCACTGTCAGTTCTAAAACTGTCAGTGGGATCCATGTGGGTTCCATTTATTACACACTTATTACTGTCTAATTTCGAACTTTAATTTGAATCCTGAGTTCTAGAATATTCCGATAGTTCACTGTCGGTTCTATCACTGTCAGCTGGTTCTATGTGGGTTCCATTTATTACAGACTTATTTCTGTCTAATTTGGAACTCTGTGTTGATTTTTGAAATCGGGAAGATTCCATTGGTTCACTGTCAGTTCTTAAACTGTCAGTGGAATCCATGATGGTTCCATTTCTTACGGACTTATTTCTGCCTAATTTGGAACTTTATGTTGATTTTTGAAATCGGGAAGATTCCAATGGTTCACTGTCAGTTCTATCACTGTCCGCTGGTTCCATGTGGGTTCCATTTGAAACTTTGAGTTGATTTTTGAATTCTGGAAGATTCTGATGGTTCACTGTCAATTCTATCACTGTCAGTGGGATCCATATGGGTTCCATTTATTATAGACTTATTACTGTCTAATTTGGAACTCTGTGTTGATTTTTGAAATCGGGAAGATTCCATTGGTTCACTGTCAGTTCTTAAACTGTCAGTGGAATCCATGATGGTTCCATTTCTTACAGACTTATTTCTGCCTAATTTGGAACTTTGTGTTGATTTTTGAAATCGGGAAGATTCCAATGGTTCACTGTCAGTTCTATCACTGTCAGCTGGTTCCATGTGGGTTCCGTTTGAAACTTTGAGTTGATTTTTGAATTCTGGAAGATTCTGATGGTTCACCATCATTTCTAAAACTGTCAGTAGGATCCACGTGGGTTCCATTACTTTCTCATTTGGAACTTTGTGTTGCTTTTTGAATTCTAGAAGATTCTGATAGTTCACTGTCGGTTCTATCACTGTCAGTGGGATCCACGTGGGTTCCATTTCTTACACATTTATTGCTGTGTAATTTGGAACTTTGATTTGATTTTTTTCAAATTCCGGAAGATTCTAATTGTTCACTGTCAGTTCTAAAACTGTCAGTGGGATGAATATGGTTTCTCAGGTTTGCATGCTTGTTGCTGTCAGTTCTAGAACATATATCCCTCTGTTGTAAATTGTTCAGAATGTAGTGTATGTGAATTCTATACTGTAAAATCTTCCATTTTCACTCTAAATTTCCCTTTTTAAAAAAAGCTTGCACACTACAGATGGCTGATTTCGAGTGTTGCAATGTTGAGACGTTTTGCTATCTTTCTAAAACCTTCAAGGAGTTTAAATGGGCTTGTATATATATATATATATATAGAGCTTGCACACTTCTTACTTTATGACGACGAATGTACAGATGGCTGTTTACGGTTTAAATTATTCACAGTTTACTTTGATTAAAACGTTCAGAAGTATGTATATGGTTTCTAGTTCTTTCACATTTGTTATCATTCACACCTGATCCTCTCTCAGTTCTAAAACTTTTAAATATTTGGCCTGTAGAGAGAATCTCTTTTGGATTTGGGGCAAAAATATCCACACTGTTCAATATTAGTGTTTTCTAGATTGTTCTCTTGCTGGTAATTACCTTTATGTCTTGCTGTCAGTTCTAGAACTCTAGAACTGCTTTAAGAACAGTCATAAGTTCTTCATTCCAATCTGCTTTCAGAGAGATTTTGTATTGTAGAACTTCATAACTTCTCCCATCATATTTATGAGTTATGTTCTGTACAAACCAGCCTAGCCAAAAAAAAAAAGAAAACGCCATCAGGAATCCTTCCAATCTCTGGATCTCTCCTGTTCTTTCTTTTTGCACATCACTCACTGGGACAAAGAAAGAAGATTAAGCTTGAGGGTGAAAAGGCTGGTAGGGGGATGCTGGAAGTCTGTGTCCCAGGGTATGATCCCTCTGTCTGGAATGACTCAACAGGAAAACATCCCCACTCAGAGTTCCACATCAGCAGCCCTCCTTCAGCATTCATGGGCGATTTCGGAGAGGTTGTGTTTGTGTTTGTGTGTTTGTGCGTGTGTATTTGTTAGTGTTTACAGAAGAATCTTTCTGGAGAAAGAATTAGTCACCCATCACTATAAAGCTAAACACACAGTAACCTGATAAACTAGAGACAAACCAGCTGAATGAAGCAATTCAGCAAAACTAGACTGTAAAATAACAATGTTTGGCAGTAAATCAGAACATATCCGGACGGTGACACATCAACCAAAGCGTTACATGTATTTACCCCCACATTTCTCCACTATCTCATTGCCTTTCCATATGCTTCTCCCCTTTTCCATCTCTGTTGATCCTGGGGTTTTAGGAGTCGCTTAATAATGGAAAAAAAGCCAGAGAATATTTTCCAGCTCTCAAAACCCCAGAGCCCTCAGTGATTTTATGGAGTGAGTCAGGCTGTCTGCTGAAAAGAGAGAGAGGGGGTGCAAAGAAAGAAAAAATAGTATGAAAAGAAGCCGATTGTCTTGATACAGTAGGAGAAAACATGAAGATCTGTTGTTTCATTCTCTCCCTTGCTCACTCCATCAATTATTTCTGACTATCTTGTTTCCAATGAAGTTGGAAGTTGTGTTTCTCTCTCTTGCTGGACATTCTCCATGGATTTTTTGGCTCCTGTGGATCTCAGACCTAAGGACTGAAAGATAGAGAGAGAGAGGTTAAGGCACGTATGGAACAGAAGGGCAAATGTGGTCTACTGAAGAAAGAGATCCCTCATCATCATGATCATTTTGTAAATGCAAAGGAAAATACAACTGCACACTCACTTACAAGTAGATATATTTTGTGCACTTAAAAGTCTTGTTGCTTTAATGCTTCACTAAAGCAAATTTGCCATGGCATTCTTTGAAGTGCCTTGGAGAACCGTGTAAATATAATGGTAAGAAATAAACAGATTGTATAAACAGCAGAATATATTGTACTCAAACTCCAAAGGCACATTTTACTCCACAAAAACATACTGTAGTGGTTCCATTTTTGCAGAAAACGTTTTAGATGATTGTACTATCGTGCTGAAATATCACGCCCACGGTAGTTATGTATTACCACTTAACTATAATGGTTAATGTCAAACATGCTAGTACCACATACAAAATACCAAGGTGATTGTCTGAAATACTATGGTATTGTGATGTATAAAGTACAAAGTATGCGCGGTTACAAAAATCCAGCGGTGTGTGTACAGTACGCACGTACTCTTCTGATGATGGAAATTGCATTATGCACGCTGTACGCTGACCCTCACATATGTATACTTTGGGCTTTAGTTCAATTAGGACATTTATTTCCCTAATATAGAGTTGGGGAGTAACAAAATACTGTAACTTAGTTACGTATTTAAAATACAAAATTTGATTGACTGTATTTCATTACAGTTACATTTTAAATGGGTGGTAATCAGATTACAGTTACATCTGAAAAGTGTTTTAGATTATCAAAGTGAATTTTGTCATTTAAGCATTAATGTAAACTGTGACGCGCAATTCATATAAACAGCAATTGGTGATTCTCTGACCGTCTGAAAAAGCTGTGACATTTCTGCTCAGACGTTGTGCTCATTATGTTTATATCTCATAATTCTGACTTTCTCAATATTGTGAGTTTATATCTCAGAATTTTGACTTTATAACTCCCAATTACAACGCAATTCTGGGAAAAAAGTCAGAATTGTGAGATAAACACTCGCAATTACCTTTTTTTGTGTTACAAACTTATTATTAGTATTCCAAAGTATTCTAAAGCGTTTCGATTAAGTTACAAAACCTGGGTAATCTAACGAACGTCCCAAATGACTTTTTAAAGCATGTATTTTGTGATCTGTAGTGAATCACATTTTAAAAGTAACCTACCCAGCTCTGACTTTACACAAATGTCATCGTGAGACCAACAATGGCACTGATATATTTTTAGACATGTCAGTCTAAGTTGCTTTCAGTTAAAACCGCTCAAACATGCATTTTATTCTATGCTTACGCCTTGTCTGTGAAAACAAGGCACGGTATTTCTGATACTTTTATGTTAGTGGAGTCAGTTTGCTTCATTTATACCTGTTTAGTGTTCATTAAACATTAGCTGTATCCAAAAAAGCATGGTGCACAGTAAACCACGGTAGGTGTAAGGTCAGCGAAAGTGATTGTTGTAATTAAAATGCCACATCCTCGCTGTTTCTTTCCCGTGATGGATGTCGAATGCTTGTTTAATTCTCTGTATTCAGTCTCTATCATTGTCATCTGAGAGAGTCTTTAATGGCCGCCTGTGGTGATGTTAGTCTGGAATGTTCTGTCAGGTCTCACTGAAAGGGAAAAACAGCAGAGGAAAGTTGTACTCCGAGTTAAAATATCATAAATCAGGATTAATGTCACACCTGCTGACATCCAAATGACACACGCGTCCCCGGGCCGAGGCTTTTAAATATGGCAGTGCTTTAGTGAACGTGTGTGTGTGTGTGTGTGTGTGTTCCCAGGCTGCAATCCAGAGGAATCTGTTCAAAACTGACCTGCTCTTCATCTGAGCTGTGATTTACAACCCGCTGTTGTGTCAGTATCTCCGAGCGAGAGGACTGACAGTGGCCATTACTGAACCCTAAACGAGCTGACGCTCTCCCGCCGCACCGCAGCCCCAGCGGAGCGAGGCCAGCTAATTACAGGTTTGCACCGCAAACGCGCCATGTTTTCTTTACCGATGGCTGTAAAGTTTCCGTCTGCACAAATGTGGATATTGGTTTTATGGCAAAAAGAGGTATAGACATACATTGTCTGTCTGACTGAACATATCATTCACTTCAACCAGAGACAAGTGTTCAGTGTAATTAATTACTTAGTAATCTAATTACTGTAATTTAATTACTTTTCCCTCGAAAAAGTAAAGTAAGAGTTTACCGTAATTTAATTACAGTTACTTCTGATGTAAGTGCATTAAATACTCTATTGACTAGAACAACTCTATATTAAACAATTGTGGATGTTTTTAGTGAATTCTTCTCCCTTTACACACTTTGGTCAGTTTATTGGTTAATTTATTGTTTATTTAAAGTAATTAAAAGTGCAGTATCGTGTCTATCCTTGTAGTTTTCAACTGGTTGAGGTTGATATGGGATTTAGAATTAGAATTAGATTAGTAATAAGAATTCCAATACTTTTTAGCGAGAGTAATTGACGCTTTAGTTACTGTTTCTATGTCCGACAACCCATGCGCTCTCATGCCACACATCATGTTCTCACGAAGTGAAAAATACATCCCAGAGCAAGCGGACATATGAAACAGTTTCATATTTAATATATCGTAAGTTCATTTATAGCATCAAATAAACATGAATGAACATCAGAAGGAATGTTGTTTCAAGCACTGAAAGACGTGAGTACACACAATTTTTCAAGTTCAAGTTCATCAACGTTAATCTACTAACTCCCCTGACCGCTTCGTCAGACAAAATGGCAGATTCGGGGTTATGATTGGTCAGATCGCCTGTCAATCAAACTGTTTGCGAAGGGTCAGTCAGTACAGTAATCTAATTACACTTTTGATTTCACAGAGTGTGATTTTCTTAAATTTGCTCTATGTAGTTTTTCGTCTTCTAGAGGTCGCCTATTCAAAACAAAGGTGTTGCTTGATGACGGCAAGTTTGAGCGAGGAATCTTGGGATGTGTGGTCTTCACCTCACATCCGGTGGAAAAGAATCGGAATGGGACTCGGGCAGAAATCATGTTCATGATTGCGATTATTAACGTTACTGTAGTGTGAAGCAGAGCAGGAGCGAGTGTTGTGGAGCTGAACGAGGAGCGATTGATAATGAGAGACGAACGCGACACTCGCCTCGTGAGCAGCGGGACTTTTATTATGGCACAGTCGCCGGCGCTTCTGCTTTTCCGGTCATGAGTATGAGGAAACGCAGCTCTGTTTATCATATTAGATACATTTGAGTATGCTGAAAATGATGTTGTAACGTTACTCTGAGCATTCAATCGTGACACACTTGTTCACACTGCAGTAAGAGAGATCCATATTAGAATATCATTCATATCATATAGAAAATTAGATTTAAACAATAAGGCTAAACATGTTGAGCTACATAACAATGGTTAGTTTACTGTCTATAAATGCATCAAAACAGTCCAAAAGTGTCTTTGGTGATTCCGTGGTTTCTGTAAAATAAAACCGGAAACCGAGGGTAACGCGGAAATGACGCCATTGACAGGCGACTCACGCACACGTCCCGGATCCTTGGTTAAGATAGCAATTTTCTCATGATTTGGAAGTAGTTGGAAACATTTGGGATATTGTAAGTACTCAACTGAACAAAATGTATATATATAAAATATAACACTGGCCTAGTGGTTTTTGGATATTTTACAGCAAAAATCTTACATATTACAGCTTTAATGATTCTCAGGAAAACATGCAACTATTATATATGACAATTAAATATGAGGGAAAAAATGAGACCTATTTTGCAGGAAGGAGCTTTTAGATTAGATTCATATTACTGTAATACATTAAATTTTTATTCAAATATAATATTGAAAAAAGTGTTATTTTTATCAATAAGATTTTTTTGCACATTATAGTAATCATTTTTTATAATGTTAAGAAATAAGGGCAATTTTTATGACATTTATTGTAATATGTTTTTATATTTTATTTTCTTGATATTCACATTATTCTCAATAATGATTCACATTACATTTTCATAAAATATATATTTTTTCTATTAATTACAATTATAATTTAAATTATAAATCATTTATACACCATGGTAGTATTGGTTGTACTGTCAAAGCGATTGATCACATTTAACATAAAAGTTTGTGTTTGTATAATATGTGTATATAATATAATGCACACACACACACATATATAAATCTATATAAATCTATTGATCACATGTAACAAAAGTTTGCGTTTATCTAACATATGTGTGTATATATATATATATATATATATATACAGCTCTGGAAAAAATTAAGAGACCACTGCAAAATTATCAGTTTCTCTGGGTTTACTTTTTATAGGTATGTGTTTGGGTAAAATTAACATTTTTGTTTTATTCTATAAACTACTGACATTTTTCCCAGATTCCAAATAAAAATATTGTAATTTAGAGCATTTATTTGTCAAATGCAACAACTGGTCAAAATAACAAAAAATATGCAGTGGTCTCTTAATTTTTTCCAGAGCTGTATATATATATCAATAGATTTATCGATTCAATAGATTTATCGATTACTTAATCTATTTTAAAATCTGAAAAATGATATATATTGTGGTATTATTACTGTAATGATAGTTAGATTTTTGCATTACATACATCAGAAATGTGCTAAATCATCATAAAAATAATGTCAAAGAAATTTTACTTTGTGAAATATGACTTTTTTGTAAGATTCGCCCTATTGATCAATGGACGTTCATATGTAATGTAGGAAATGTAGATTTCTGTTGTAATCTAATCCTGTTTCTCCTCTCATCCTCCTCTTATTTGTCTTTTCTGCCCGTCTACTTCTTTATTTCTCTCTGTTCCAGACCAGTTCCCATTTATCTGTGGAAAAAAAGTTACTACTCAATAGTTCCAGGAAAACTCTTTACATTCACACCAGAGGAGGGCTGTGGGGTCGTCCCTCCATCACCCACACAGCTTTCATCACATCCCAGCCCCCTCACAGGAATCCCCATCGGACACAACCAGATCCTCAGAAGTGGATCGTGTTAAATATTTCAGTTAAAAAGCTCTGACACAAATTCAACACCACGTGATGCATTTTGTCTGAAAGTATCCTGCCTGTCTCACTCTGTTGATCTGTCTTTCTCTCTTTTATAACTTGTGTGTGATGCTTTTTCATTTGTCCCTCCCCTGCGCTGTGATTGGCTGCTGCGGGCGGCTCAGGTGTGCTCTCATTGGCTCGGTTTAACGCAAGGCTCCAGGTGAAATAGCAGAGCTCCAGTCATGCTTAAAGGTGAAAAGACACACACATACACACACAAATGCTAAGTGCATAAAATCTGGACCACTGGTGAATAGAAACTACATTGGCAAAGACGCATGTGGAGGAAAGAAAGTTGATGAAATAGTCAGAAAGAAGGAATGGAGTTTGTTCTGTGCGTTCACCATGAGTCCCCCACCCTCCTGCTGGACCATGCAGTGAGCTCAGATGATGTCAGAGAGAGAGAGCACATATGTTTCTGCTGTTACAGCGACCGTATGGAGAAAGAAAGGGGGAGGGAGAGAAAAGAAGAAAGGAGAGAGAGGAGAAAAAAAGAGTTATCAGAGGCAGGAGGGGCTGAGGGAAGCGCAGGGCGGATCTTTTCTGTGATAAACCACGCCTCTATTTGATAAGCCACGCCCCTTTTACTGCACTGAATGTGAAGGGAAGGAAATTCTCTCTCTTTTTTGTTTTTTCTTTAGTGTTGGGGAAGGTACGTTGAAAATGTTTCTAGCTATAATATGCTTATAATTTCAAGTATAGTTAATAGTAGTTGGCATAACTTATTATTTGTGGTATTTATAGTGGACCAAGATTAAATAATTAAAAAAAAAGCTTAAAAATTTATTTTTTTTAAAGTTTTTTCATGGATAAATTGTTATATTGAGTCACTTGTTTACATAGTAATTGATTTCAGTATTTCAGCATAAATAATTTATTCATTAAACACAATTAAGATCAAATTAATCTTTATTAAAGATAAATTTACTCAAATAAAATCGAAAGCGTCCTAACGAGTTGAAAACAGACGAGTTTTCAGAACATATCTTGAATTATAGGTTTATGTTTCTTATCCTGTTGGGAAATTGTTTTAAAGCGTAAATCTATCGATACATAGTGTGAGGTTTATACTAACTATAATAAAACAATTAAAATTACATTTATATATTCAAAATATATTAAAAAAAAAGTTCAAAGAAACTCAGTTGATTCAGTGAATCAGTTTGGAATGATTCACTTCCACTGGTTAACATGGCTGTAAAGCTGCGCAAGCAACAGATTGTGACAAAAAAAGCCATTTTATTGCTTTGTAACTTTAAGCTTAGTTAAATTGCAATGCAACTCAATGAAAACAAATGACTTTGTCGCTTTTTTGCTACAATTCACTATCAGTGTGATTCTCTTTCCTCATTTGATAAAGTACTGTAGGTTGTTGCAAGCAAATCTGTTTGTGAACTGCTGAAGTGCTCTTATGCTATGGACATTAGTTCTCTCAGTTAATTTCTTATGCATTCTTTTACGTCTTGTTTTTGTACTTCTTATCAACACACACAAACACACACTAAGAACAAAACTGAACTTTAACCCTCTCTAAAATCTTCAAAACTGTCTGTTTGTATCCTGCAGTCCATGTTACATCCGTCCAGACCATGAGAAAGTTTTAGGAGCATGGTCTGTTTGTAAACGTCTTCACGAGTGTTGATTGGGGATCCGGAGGGAAGCAGCTGTTTTTTATGGCAGAGATTTACGGCTCATTCAACTGTTCATGGTTGTTATGGATTGGGTGTTTGCTATGATAATGATTTGAAGTTCGGTGACTCATTCATGTTCCCCTCGTCATGATTCACCACAAGGAAACGTCGCGTAACGTGTACAATAATTAGTTGCACTTATCCTGTTTTCATTATGACGGGCGAAACATGCAAATGCAGATGCCTGTATCAGTGTGTACTGGGTTAACTGTTTAGTTTAGAGCACCATCAGGTTTGCACACGCTGGCTGTGTGACCCTGTTTGCATGTTTAGAAGCGCGTGATGAAGTGTTTCGCCGACACTGAAATATAGCTGTTCAAAGCTCCAGATTGCAGAGTTCAAAGCCCAGAGGCGATTTTCCTAAAGAGTACAAGTGAGAGCAGGGTGTGTGTGTGTGTGTGTGTGTGTGTACATTTGTGTGAGGTGATGTCACACAGGCCTTCAGCTTTATGCTATAGTTCATTTGCACACCCAAAATGAACATTTTCCCTTTATTTATATTTAATTTATTTATTATGCACTGGAAAAAATTTATTCCTGTTCAATTATATATATATATATATATATATATATATATATATATATATATATATATATATATATATGCATTAAATTGATCAAAAAAGACTTCTATTCTTATTCTATTCTAAATCCGTTTGAAATTGAGCTTTTCTGTCACAGGAATAAATTATATTTTAAAATATATTCAAATAGAAAACAGTTATTTTAAATGGTAATATTGTTTCATAATATTTCAGTCAAGCATAATGTTGAATTTAATAATAATTAATTTTTTTAAATATATTTTACCAGCCCCAAACTTTTGAATGCCATATATATATATATATAAATATATATATATATATATATGTGTGTATATATATATATATATATATATATATATATATATATATGTCTATATATGTCTATATGTGTATATATATATATATATATGTATATGTATATGTATGTATATATATAATTGTATATACATGAAAATTGCTGAGGTATGAAGTCTCATCAGTGGCTGAAAAGGCTTTAGCAAAATGCAAAACAGACTTTAAACCTGATGAGCAAACATTTTATATCTGCGTTTGCAAACACTGTTAACGAAATTCATTTCCTGTTTCTGTCACACACACACACACACACACACACGGCATGACACATGTTTGTGAAAGATGCCTGTCCTCAATATTCCCTGAACAGTCACTAGAGAAAAGAGAATACAAAGTGTAATTCAATGAAATAAACACACATGCAGCACATTTTAATTGAATCAAGAGAGTTTATTTTTGCAACACCATTTTATACTGAACGTCCTTCAACCATATTGCTCATCTCTGCCAGTTAAGGTGGTTGCTGGTTTTACAGAGTTTCTGTCTGGTCCAAGCGGTTCATTTGCTGGTTCAAACTACTTTGATGAGGTATTATGACCACCTTAAGTTTGTATGACCTGGTTTTTCCAAGCAGGAATTGCTGATGTGGTTTTTCAGCTGGTGCATTGTTACAGATGTAGTCCCCCTCATGCAGCTCTGTAACTGGCCTCTCTGGGCTCATTGCGGAGCTGCTCCATGGGGTTCAACTTAACTTCTCTCTCTCTCTCTCTCTCTCTCTCTCTCTCACACACACACACACACACACACACACACACATACACACACACACACACAACTCACATATTACTCATTTACCCCAAATGTTATAGTCGGACACAGACCATCTTCCCAGCAGCATGAGTAACTCTATTCGTAAACCTTCTGTAGCTCAAGTGCTTCAATATAACCTCATTAGGAAAAACTAATGAACTACAGAGACTCTTACTCATACTGGAAACCATCATGGTGTTCTTCATGGTGTAGAGTTATAATTTATTGCTATCTCAAATCGTTGTAAACTTAATGAACCTAATGAAACCTATTGGAGTTCATTTTCATTTTTTATTTCATTTGATTGAAATGTGAATTTTATTGATTGATTGATTGAAAAATTTTAGTAATCTCGAGAGGGAAACTGTTTTGCCACCAACTTCAACAGTACAACCAACAAACTGAGCACAGGATCAACACACAGATAAATTAACAAACAACAACGAATACATGATTAAGAACCGATAAGACATGATACAGTTCCACAATTAAAAATGGTGGTCAATTTTAACTAACAGTGTTCATTAAAATGTTTTGTCCGCTGCAGGGACAAAAGACCTTCTCATTCGTTCACTAGAGCACCGAGGCATTGTCAATCGCTCACTGAACGAGCTTCTAAGCCCTTTAAAAATATAGTGTAGTGGATGACCTTCAAAAAAAAACCCCAATTTTTAATTTTGACCTTGTCCTCTTCTCCACAATGACCTCTAGTATGTCTGGAGTAAGACCAATAATCGAACCAGCCCTCTTCATCAGCTTATTTATCCTCAACAAGTATGCCCCCCCCCCCAGCAAAGTACAGCATAAAAAAGAACACTAGCAAAGATCCCTTGATAAAAAACATCTAAAAACTTTGTGCTGACGTTAAATGATCTAAGTTTCCTCAAAAAGAAAAGTCTTGACTGGGCCTTCTTCATTAGGACATTAGTATTCTCTTTCAATTTTTCATCCAAGTGGACGCCTAAGAATTTATATGACTGCACAATTTCAATCAACTGACCTTTAATTGTGACTGGAAGGATCTTTTTTCTTTCTAAAATCGATAACAGGTTCTTTAGACTTCTCTACATTCAGTTTTAAAAAGTTAGACTCACACCAGCTGAAAAAAGACTGAGCCTCACTTCTATAAGCAAAATCATCGCCCAGATTAAGTAAACCCACCAAGGCAGTATCATCAGAGAATTTTTGTATCCAACAGGATGGTTGACTATGCCTGTAGTCAGCAGTATAAAGTGTGAATAAAAAGGGAGCCAAGACTGTGCCCTGAGGTACACCAGTATTAGTTAAAAAAGTATCAGAAAGATTATTACCAAGCCTAACAAACTGTGGTCGTGATAAGAGGTCATCTAAAATCCAAGAAATGGTTATAATTAATGGTTATTGTATTGCTATGTAGCTTTGTAAACTTAGTTGTTGTTTTTTTTTACTGTATTTTCTTTTCTGAAATGAAAACTTTACCGCACATGCATGTCAGTATTTTATGAATCCATATTTTTTGCATTAGTTTCTCACTGGTGTTATGAGCTATCTGTTTATTTGATGGGTTTATGTCATATGAATCTGATTTTGTTGAAGGATATGGAAGAGTTTTTTTGAATAAAATGTTTAATATCGTCTTGAAAGAAGGTTTGTGTACATTTTGAGATCATGTTTATAGTCTTGAGAAAATGATTAGGCTAATAGTTTTAGGAAATGTGCTTTAATGATTGATAATAACTGTGCAGAAATATGGCTTGAGATTCTCCTGTCCTCTGGGTCTTTCCATCCCTCTTTTGCACATTGTTTCTTGCATACAGTTTGATTAAAATAATAATCGGTGAGAACAGACATTTATCTGCCACATCAGACACAGAACTGTGTGTGTGAGAAGCACCGGCCAGTGGGCATGTAGGTGATGTTTGTGTGTGTAAATGATTTATATCCCCTAAGTGTGCTTAATAAATGTTTATTTTGTCTCGTCCAGGGCTTTCATCATCACAGGCAGGGCATGCTGTGTTTGTGCACGTGTGTCTGCGTACGAGTTACCCTGAAATCACGACTTCATGCGCGATTGGAGAAGAGAAAGCAAGCAAGAAAGAATATTATTAGGATTCAATGACACAACTTAAGATTTAATTGATTATTGAATATCAACATATCAATTTATTTAGGCAAATTTCCCCAAAAGTCCCTCTATGATACCTCATACCTGCAACATATGTTGCAACTGGGGGTCACGGATTACAAGTAATGTGAGTTATGTAATCAGATTACTTTTAAAAATAAGCAATGTGTACGGTAATGCACACTTTTAAATTTACAAGAAAATATAAGTAACACATTACTTTGTTTTCCCATGTACTGAATGACACCTCTTCTGCTTTTTTTCTCCTGCATCCTATTCTTCTGCAGTCCAGAATGGCAGCACAGCTGAAAGATTTGCTTGAGCTGCACCCTCTACTGTAAAGAGTGAATTTGCACTTCAGCCTGAGACTAAAGCCCAAAGTATCCTTCACTTTTTACACGTACGCGAGGGTCATCGTACAGTGCGCGTGACTTGAATTTCATCATCAGAAAAGTACGCGCACCACCGGATTTTTGTAGCCACGTGTACTTTGTATGGGCAGGTCGCACGTGCGTATTTGATTTGTTTTGCAATAACGCCCTGTGCCGTGGGGGTGTCGATTCACAAGGTAGAATCGGTAGAATCACAAAAATAGATTTAAACCTGTATAAACAGAACAGACCGGAACGCATGCAAGCTACAGCGACAATGGAGGCCTAAATAGACAAGAGATTGTGCGAAGAGGTTAGAAAGTGCCTTCATTTGTGGAACTCTAGCATGAAAGAATACAAATATATTTACATGGGTTGTAACTCGTGGCAAGAGATTGCTCAAAACTACGCATGTGTCGAACGCCTGTGTACGCGTACGAGTCAAATGAAGTATACTTTGGAAGGCTGTGTGTTTGGCTGTGTGTATTTGAAATGTATTTGTAGGATAAACTCCTTGAGATGTACCATCTCGCGCGTATGCTAGCGTAAGCGTAAAATAATGACGTATACTTTGAGCTTTATTCCTTTCACTGTTGGAGTGCCTTAAAGGGCCTTTACATTTGTCAAAAATATAAGTTAAAAAATATTTATAAAATATGTATATATATATATATATATATATATATATATATATATATATATATATATATATATTAATGTATATAATATATATAATTTAAATAAAATATATATATTTTTTTAAATACTAACACAATAAGTTACTTTTTTTTAGTGAATAACTCAATATTATAAAACATTACTTATAAAAATAACTTTCCCGAACTGCTATTATTTCCAGTTTGAAGTATTTTGACCTTTTGACCCCCACACTGGTGGTCTGTAGATCACTAAAGCAAGACTATAGAGTGCAGATGACTTTTGCACTGGTGTATTCTGTACAAATATGTGATTATTCCACTGAAGACGAGGTAATATAATTAGTCTGGATATTGCTTCGAGTAAAATGGTCACCTTTTTTAAATGCACAACAATGCAGTTATTAAAGATATAAATACTTTTATATAACAATTTGGAACATGCTTTTTACAATAATGCTTCTGGGTATAAGTACACAAAAACAGATTTTTAAAAAAAAAATAAGAAAAGGAAAAATGGGCAATGAGATTGTACTCCTTTTCAGTTTTCTCTCTCTTTGTGTGTGTGTTAGAGAAGATTCCAGACCAAATGACTTTTCCTTTTTGATTCATCAATCCCTATGTGCAGAAGGAGAACAAACCCCCAAACCTCTCTCTCCTCCCCCCTCTCTCGTGTCTATATGGAGCAATCTGAGCCAGTCCAGTGTCCAGCTCTGCCCAGTGTGCTTTTATGGGAATAACGTAATCAAAAGTGGGTTTGTATTTGGGGGGAAAACAATTGTGTGAATGTCTCCTTTGCAATGTAATTGTGTGTCCATTCAGTGGGGAGAGAGAAATGCTGCGTGTGTTTAGAGTTCACAGTGTTCGCTTCAGGCTTCTGTATTCAGAATTTCCAAGTGTGAGCTGCCAAAAGTTAACAAGACATTTACCATACATCATACCACACGCTCACAAACCAACCCACATTACACTATCAGAGAGAGATGTGGCTGTGGATGTTCAAGTTTGTTGATCTATCTTTCTGTCTGTCTATCCATCCATCCATCCATCTATCTGTTTATCTATCTATCCATCTGTCTGTCTATCATCCATCCATCCATCAATCTGTCTATCCATCCTTCTGTCTATCTATCTGTCCGTCTACCCATCCATCCATCTTTCCATCTATCTGTCTATCAATCCATCCATCCATCCATCCATCCGTCAGTCTATCTTTCTATCGTCTGTCCGTTGATCCATCCATCTATCCTTTCTTCTCTCCATCTGTCTATCTATCTATCTATCTATCTATCTATCTATCTATCTATCTATCTATCTATCTATCTATCTATCTATCTATCTATCTATCTATCTATCTATCCATCTGTCTGTCTATCCATCCATCTGTTCATCTATCTGTCTATCCATCCATGCATCCTTGCATCCATTCTTCTATCTATCTATCTATCTATCTATCTATCTATCTATCTATCTATCTATCTATCTATCTATCTGTCTGTCTGTCTGTCTGTCTGTCCGTCCGTCCGTCCGTCCGTCCGTCCGTCCATCCATCCATCCATCCATCCATCCATCCATTCTCCTGTCCATCTGTCCATCCATCCATCCGTCTATCTATCTATTCGTCTACCCATCTATCCATCTGTCTACCTATCTTTCTATCCATCTATCCATCTGTCCATCTATCTGTCTATCCATCCATCCAGCCATCCATTCTTCTATCCGTCTATCCATCTGTCAATCCATCTGTCTTGTCTATCTATCTATCCGTCTGTCTATCTATCTATCCTTCCATCCATCCATCCGTCCGTCTATACATCTATCTGTCTATCCATCCATCCGTGTATTTATGCATCTACCCATCCATCTATCTGTCCATCCATCCATCTATCTATCCATCTGTCCGTCCATCGATCCATCCATCTGTCCGTCCGTCTATCCATCTGTCTATCCATCATGCAGCCATCGATTCTTCTGTCCATCTGTTCACCAATCCATCCATCTCTCTGTCTGTCTATCCATCAATCTGTCTATCCATCTGTCCGTCTATCTCTATTATTAATCTATCCATCAGTCCATCAACCAGTCCATCAATCAATCAATCAATCAATCAATCAATCAATCAATCAATCAATCAATCTACATATATACATACATATAGGTCTGTCCATCTACCCATATTTTGATCTGTCCATCAGTCATGTTTACACAAAAATGTTCCCAGTAGGATGAAGAAAATCTTTGAGAGTTTCTGATAGACACACAGCATCTGTTGGGCACATGTGCCGTATGGGGAGTGAGTTTCCCAGAGTTCCTTGCTTACTAAATTCGTGGCTTTTAAAATGGCCATTATAGGACAGAATTGATGATTGATGCACATTTCAGCTGTTAATCTACTCATTATCAGATTTTTTCTGACCGTGAAAATGACCTTTGACCTCCCTGATTTTCAATTAAAGGATTTAAACTGAGAGAACATGAGGTTTGTCTGGTGGGTTGCAAGCAGTACTAAATGCTCATGGTGATTGTTTGTGAAAGACTGTCTGCTTTGAATGATATGGAGGATCTGCATGTTCTCTGAGTCACAGACATTCCTCCAAACAGCATGTGCTCTCAGTTTATCTGACCTCAGTCTTGAGCTGTTATGAAGCAGACACTCTGGAACTTTTTTGGCAGGGACCATTTTGTCATTCATCCATTTATCTGCAGAAATGACAGAAAACAAGGATTTTAGGATGATCTGAATTTTTGTTTCTTTCATTTAAAACGATATTAACTCCTCTTATGGTGGGTTTGATGTTCATTGATTGGTCTCCAGCAGTCTTAAAGTAGCTCAGAAGTGCTGAAGACACAATGTACAAAATGCATTTAAGCAGTGGGTCCAAAAAAATAATATAAAGTCTTAAAAGCACTTAAAAATGATTGTCAGTATATTAGCAAAATGCTAAAATGGTGTCCATTTTAAAGATAGAGAGCACAAATACACTATTTAAAGAAAACATTATGCAGAAAGGAGTTTTTTGATGAACACTTTGTTTTTTTTTTTTTCAATTCCAGCATTTCTGGAATTGTTTGGAATCTTCAGAGTAATTGAAGCTGCTGTAGAACATCTTGAATGGTTCTGGAATGCAGCTGAATGAAATAATGCTGACTCAGTTAATGTGTGGCTTTGTTCCATAAGTCACGTCCCCCCACGGGTCCTTCCACAGAACAGACTAAGAGATTCCACACCGCTCTCTGTGGAAGAACATGTGTCATTTCAAACCAGGTCTGGAGAAACCTCTCACGCTCCTTCGTGAAGCTCCGGATATGCGGATGGATTTTTTTTTTTTTTAGCAAGTATTACTGGCACAGACAAGACTGTCTTATAGCTGGAGTCACTTTCAGGAACTCAATGTTCTGTTTCAGAAAGAAATCTAATGGGTCCAACAAGTGTTCTGGCTGACTAACAAACTCCACTACTGAAAGACGCACTTAATTTTGACTGGAATTTTCAGGTCGTACTGCAGATTTTCAGCTGGATTCAAATTGTTCCAGGTTACACATTTTCTTGTAAAAATTAAGGTTCCAAAAGCTGCCGAAGAGCCATTTTGGTTCCCCAAAGAACCTTTCAGTGAGCAGTTCTTAACGTGTGAAGAACATTTTAAATATCTAAAGAACCTTTTTTTCACTTATAAAGAGCGTTTTGTGCTTCGAAAAATTTCCATGGATGTTAAAAGTTCATCACTGAACAATTAACTCCAATAAAAACACCTTTATTTGACTGGACAGAAAACTGGTCTTCAGCTAAACTTCAGATGGAGTTACTCGAGTGCTAAAAAAACACAAACAACAAGTCTTATAGTCTTATTTAATTCCCTCGTTTTTTTCCGTTTGAGTTGTTTAGTTTAAAAATACCCAGACATGACTATTCCTGGGAATATCTTCACATGTTTTTAATGCCCTCTCATTATTCAAGAACATGAAGTTTGTGTGAAACTGAATTACTCAACACATAGCCTCAGATCTGCCCTTCAAAACACACTAACTGTGGCCGCACACAATTAACAACAACCACATACACAGATTCTGACTCTGGATCAGTTTTATGTAGCCACATGTATTTGCGCAGACACATAAACTGTTCTCAGTTCAGCGCTGCAGGACACACAGGGTGGAGTGCAGACAGACAGTCAGTGAGACATGTTCAATTAACATCACAGGCGACAGCTTTCTATGCTTTCAAGTGAGATTTTCAGCTCACACTAAACAAAAATCAACATCACATGCTCCACTGAGACGCTGATGTTGCTTTCGATGGTGAGTTTCACTATGAAGATATTTGTTTACAGAACCTCGGGTGATACATTCTTATTAGAAGAGGTTCTATACAGAACCTTAAAGGGATAGTTGACTCAAAAATGAAAATTACCCCATGATTTACTCATCCTCAATACATCCTATCTTCTTTCAGATGAACACAACTGGAGTTATATTATAAAATATCCCAGCTCTTCCAAGCTTTAGAGTGGTAGTGAATGGTGGTCCTGATTTTGAAGTCCAAAAAAGTGCATCCATCCATCATAAAAGTAATCCATACTACTCCACACAGTAAAAACCCCAGAGTTAAATCAACTCTGCTCAGATAACATTTGGTCCCTCTCTAAATAGTGTTAAAGTAACACTCTTCAGAGATTGAATGTCTTTTATCGTCAGTTGATTTCATCTAAGACTGTGGCTGAAGTCAGTTGTAGGTCTTGTGTTTCTCTTTTCTACAGTGATTCTGCTTGTTAACAGCAGGTGTTCATCATTAATGTTCAATCATTGCTTAATTAATTGCTTAATTATCTCATTAACTTTAACTCTGCTTCAGTGTTACTTTAACACTATTTAGAGAAGGACCAAATGTTATCTGAGCAGAGTTGATTTAACTCTGGGGTTTTTACTGTGCAGGGGGTAAATAAAGGCCTTCTAAAGAAAAGTGTTGGGTCTTTGTGAGAAAAATATCCATATTTAAAACATTATAAACTAATATAACTAGCTAACGATCGACTTACACTGTAATGAATTACTGTAAAAATTACAGCATTATTTTACAGCCGCTGGCTGTTTTTTAATAATACAGCATATTGCTGTAAACTGCAATGCATTCTGGGGTCACGTGTTGGTTTGACACAAATTTACAGAATATTGCTGTAAATTGACCCTTCGTAATTTAAAAAAATACAGTTATTTACTGTAATCAGAGAATACAGGGAAATTCTGTAAATTAAATTACAGTCACACTAATGTAAAATTTACAGTAACTGGCTGGCAACCCTGCTGCCAGTATTATACTGTAAAATTTACAGTAATTTTTAACAGTGCACTGTAATGAATTACTGTAAAAATTACAGTATTATTTTACAGCCGCTGGCTGTTTTTTAATAATACAGCATATTGCTGTAAACTGCAATGCATTCTGGGGTCACGTGTTGTTTTGACTCAAATTTACAGAATAGTGCTGTAAATTGACCCTTTGTCATTTAAAAAAATACAGTTATTTACTGTAATCAGAGAATACAGGGAAATTCTGTAAATTAAATTACAGTAACACTAATGTAAAATTTACAGTAACTGGCTGGCAACCCTGCTGCCAGTATTATACTGTAAAATTTACAGTAATTTTTTAACAGTGTATGGCTGAAGAGTAACCTCTGACCCGATGCATGATGCAATGACGAGTGCGGAAATGAAGAGCAAAACACCGGTCAAATTTTAAAGAGAAATGTTGGAGGATATCAGAGAAGCCCTATTTGTTTAAACCGTGAGAGACATTTAAGTTTAAGCTACTCCTACATTGTACGTCATACTCAGGGGTTACTCATTTCGACGTGCGTAGGCCACCTGCCGGAAGCTAGTTATTTTACGTTATAAAGTTTTAAATATGATATTTTCATATTTTTCTTCAAAAAAAAATTGCTTCATTTCAGAAGGGAGTCCTATGGATTACTTTTATGATGGATGGATGCGCTTTTTAAGACTTCAAAATCAGGAGCGCCATTCACTGCCATTATGAAGCTTGGAAAAGAGCAAACATATTTTTGTACCATATCTCCGGTTGTGTTCGTCTGAAAGAAGACTGTCATATACACATGGCTCGAGGGTGATTATTTTCATTTTTGAGTGAACTGTCCCTTTAAGGGGTTCTTTCAGGTGCTGTGACAAGTGACTAAATCATTTTAAACAAGAAGATAATGAAACAGTGCTTTAATCTAACTGTTCTTCAGAGTAGATTTCCAGTCAAAAATTCCCTCAAGATCCATCTGCATCTCTACACCCTTCTGCAAACAGAGATTGAGGGTTATTGCCAAGAGATTAGGTAATTTACTGATGACATTTATCAGGAAATTCAACAACATTTAGACTAAGCCTTTCTACACTTGGAGTGAATTCAGCTTGAAGGATTTCAGCCAAACACGCTGGAGATTCCCTCGAAGGCCTGTGATGGATAGCACTGAGCAGAAATTAAAGGAGTTTCTGTGAAGGATAAAAGCACAGACGGTTTCCACATGTACAGACACTTTTCTCTTTTTGGTAGATGAAGCTATATTTGATGTTATATCTGCACGTAGTTCTTCAAACGTGTTTCTGAAATGGAAAGAATATTTTTGATTTGACCTCAAAATAATCCACACCAAACTTCTAAAGCCTACTGAAATTTCAGATGGTTTAGATGATATTTTGGATGTAATAACTAACATTTTGATATATTTAAAGTTTAAAGTTCATCTATTATGCTTTTTCGAATATTACCTTTCACGCAGTGTGTAATATACAGGGTTGGGGAGTAACGAAATACAAGTAACTTAGTTACGTATTTAAAATACAAAATTTGAGTGGCTGTATTTCATTACACTTACATTTTAAATGGGTGGTAATCAGATTACAGTTACATCTGAAAAGTGTTTTAGATTACCAAAGTGATTACTTTGAATTTTAATGTCATTTAAACAGCAGTTGCTGATTCTCTGACTCTGACAGTCTGAAAAAGCGGAGTTATGTTTTGTGATAGTTGTTTGTGAGTCATTTTATAATTGTAAAAAAGGTCACTGCATCTTTTTTTCCCCTCACAATTGTGAGTTTGCATTTCACAATTCGGACTTCTTTTTCTCAGAATTGCGAAATTTAAACTCACAATTGCAAGTTATAAAGTCAGAATTGGGAGATATGAACTTGCATAGTTTCCTTTTTTCCTTGCAATTGGGAATTTAACATGTGAGTTAAATGTCAAAATTCTGACTTTTCTCAATATTGCGCTTTTATATCTCATAATTCTGACTTTTCTCAATATTGTGAGTTTATATCTCATAATTCTGACTTTTCTCAATATTGTGAGTTTATATCTCAGAATTCTGACTTTATAACTCGCAATTGCGACTTTATATCACACAATGCTGAGGGAAAAAGTCAGAATTGTGAGATAATTGTGTTTGTTTCACACTTATTAGTATTCCAAAGTATTCTAAAATATTTAATTAAGTTACTAAACTTGAGTAATGTAACGAAATACGATACAAATGACTTTTAAAGCATGTATTTTGTAATCTGTAGTGAAATACATTTTAAAAGTAACATACCCAGCCCTGGTAATATAGTATGTGAATGGAAAGTTCACAAGAAATGAAGTTGTTTCCTAAAACAAAGAATCGATTCTGAACTGCCAAAATGAGTCGTATAGTCCTGTTACATGCCCATATTACAATGTAAAATATTAGCAAAATAGCCACCTATATTCTTCATTGGCTGCTGTGAACGTCTACTTTGACCCGGCCTGAAACGCTGTAGTTGTAGCTGAGACTGGAAGAGTTTAGTTAGTGTTGTCGACATGTCGAGGAGATGCTGTTTTCAGAACTGGGTGAGGACTTGTGCTGGAATTGATACTGTAAAACCGAAGGCATTGTTACTGTTCGTATCACTGTGTATTAAGAGCTGAGGAAGATCTGGAGCTGAAATTCAGATATGGAAATGGACGTTTTTGACCGGCACTGTAAGCAGTCGGCCAATCACAACCAGGGCTGGGTATGTTACTTTTAAAATGTATTTCACTACAGATTACAAAATACATGCTTTAAAAAGTCATTTGTAACGTATTGCGTTACGTTACTCAAGTTTAGTAACTTAATCTAAATAATTTAGAATACTTTGGAATACTAATAAGTGTGGAACAAACAAAAAAAGGTCATTGCAAGTTTTTATCTCGCAATTCTGACTTTTTCCCTCAGAATTGCGTGATTTAAAGTTGCAGTTGTGAGTTATAAAGTCAGAATTATGAGATATAAACTCGTAATATTGAGAAAAGTCAAAATTATGAGATATAAACTCACAATATTGAGAAAAGTCAAAATTATGAGATATAAACTCACAATATTGAGAAAAGTCAAAATTATGAGATATAAACTCACAATATTGAGAAAAGTTAGAACTATCACAAAACATGAAAACAGTCGAAAACATGAAACTTAACTCTTTTTCAGACTGTCAGAGTCAGAGAATCACCAATCGCTGTTTAAATGACATTAAAATTCAAAGTAATCACTTTGGTAATCTAAAACACTTTTCAGATGTAACTGTAATCTGATTACCACCCATTTAAAATGTAACTGTAATGAAATACAGCTACTCAAATTTTGTATTTTAAATACGTCACTAAGTTACTTGTATTTCGTTACTCCCCAACCCTGGTCACAACAGACTGGACCATCTGATCAATCAGAACAGAGTAGATCATTTCTCTAAAGAAACACACTTGTGTCTGTGCATGAACTCTCATGTTGAGTCTAAATCAAATTCTCACCTCAGAAACACGTTCTTGGGATGGAAAATGTGTGGAAACTTTGATGAAGATCTAATTCTATAATTGCTCATCTCTTATTGCTTTGCACACTGTGATAAAAATTCACCTTTCATATTCCTGAGTTTATGCAGCCAAACACAGGTTTATTAATAAGCACTGAATCATAAAACCTTTTGTATTGACTGATGGCACCTGAGGGAACGTGCAGGATGAGCCACTGATGTTCTGGGCGAAGAGAAATCTCACTTTGCCAATCTGTCCATCACTGTCATTTTCTGTGTTCTTTTGGTTTCCCTCACTCTTTTTTTGAGAACTCAGCGAGTATAAGCACGGAAGAACAGGGAGAATATCAAAGTCTAATAATATTAAACTTTATTTGTTTCATGTGCGATTGACTTTAATAGGTCACTTTCATCTCATAATTCATTTTCACTTTATCTTTTGCAGACCCTAACATGGTCAAATGTCAACTATCTGAGATGTTTTAAAAGCTAAAGGTTTTTGTGTTTTGATTGACAGGCGATCTGACCAATCAGAACCCTGAACCCGCCATTTGGTCTGACAAAGCAGTCAGGGGAGTTAGTAGATTCACGTTGGTGAACTTGAACTTGAAAAATTGTGTGTCCTCACGTCTTTCTGCGCTTGAAACAACATCCCTTCTGATGTTCATTCATGTTTATTTGACGCTGTAAATGAACTAGTATGAAGCGCAAGCGCTCTTTGGTTTGCTGCTAAACTGTCATGTTAGCAGAAACGTTAAAAAAAAAGTATGCTACAAGCAAAGAGCTCCATCTTTGCAGTGTCCGAAGAACTGTAAACATTCGTCAGCACGACGGAAAGTCCGCCTCTTCATTCATTCTATTGGACGATGGAAAAAAAACGCGAATGACGTCTATGCTTTTCCGCTCAGAGTTGCTTTTTTTTCAACTTCAGGCGCTCAGAGCGCTCCTGCAAAAACGGTTCAAATGCGAGGCGCCGGGGCGCATAAACAGTGCGCAGAACGCTCACTGCCATAGAAAACGACTTAAAAATCTACTCTCACTGCACAAAACGTGTTCTGTCAGATCGGGGCCTAAGGCTTCAATCACTGGACAAACTGGCATCACGCCTCAGACCGAAAGGCTTCAGGTCTCAGTAAAAACGACGTCAGGTGTCAGGCATCAGACGAAACAGCCTCAGAATAAAAGGCATTAGGCTCTTCCTTCCAAATCAGTTTTGTCTGATGCTTTTATGTTTGATGCCTTTCAGTCTGAGGCTGTCGAGAAGCTCCTCGCTGCAGAGCCATAACCTCCAGCTCCTCCTCTCTTACATTTACATTTAGTCATTTAGCAGACGCTTTTATCCAAAGCGACTTACAAGTGAGGAAAACAAACAAGCGATTCTTCATGAATTGGCAAATAACAACAGGAAGTGCTCACAATACAAGTTTCATACATTGCTCAGTACCATAAGCTAGAGTAGGAAGGGAAAAGGGAAGGAAAGGTTTTTTTTTTTTTTTTTTTTTTTTATATGAGGGGATCAAGTCCTCTCTTGACCTGCTGTGGGCATGATGGGTGCAGCTGCACCCCCAACCACACCCTAACCCTACCCATAACCCTATCTCTCCACCCTTGAGCTCCAGAGAGCTCTGCAGAGAGCACTGCTTGGTTTTGTCCGAGTCCGTTTCGTCTGATGCCTAATTGAACGAGGCCTGACACCTGATGTTTTTCCTGAGACCTGAAGTCTTTCGGCGCTATGCCGGTTTATCCAATGACTGAAGCATTTTAGTCTGAAGCATGACACCTTTTCGTTGTATGACTGAGGTCTGACGATGTCCTAAAATGTACACCGTACTGCTGTATCCAGTTATCATGAGTTTGATCAAAATTATGACATTTGCCCTTAATATAGCTGCTTTTTGTCAGTACACTGTAATGAATTGCTGTAAAAATTACAGCATTATTTTACAGCCGCTGGCTGTTTTTTTAATAATACAGCATATTGCTGTAAACTGCAATGCATTCTGGGGTCACGTGTTGGTTTGACTCAAATTTACAGAATATTGCTGTAAATTGACCCTTCGTAATTTAAAAAATACAGTTATTTACTGTAATCAGAGAAAACAGGGAAATTCTGTCAATTAAATTACAGTAACACTACATTAACAGTGTAATTTGTAAATAATGACAGCTGAGCAGTATGTCCCACATGTTTAGCATGTTAAGAAAATGAATACTGTTTTCTTTGCCGTGTAAATCTGAACTGATTTGAAATGTTTTGCTTTTGTCCAAGCAAAAGGCAGCTGCATTAGTGTCTTAATACACTGAATCCAGTGATGAATACTGTTTACATTCATGAGCTTTGTACTGGCTTGTTTCTACCGGCCGTGTTTAGTAACTCCCGCTTTTCCATAATTAACAATTGCTGGAGAGAAGAACACGTGCATCTGAATCTGTGTACGATGGAGAGAGCCGGATTGTACTTTGGCAGAAATATGCATCAATCACTGATGACAAACACTTTTCCTCTTCAGTGATTCTTTCCATATACGCACTAATCACTATTTTCTTTCTTCTCTTCTTGTTCTTTTTTCCTTCTCTCTCTCTCTCTCTCTCTCTCTCTCTCTCTCTCTCTCTCGCCCCTTTGTCTTTCCATAAGTATTTTGTTTTCCTCTCTTTCAAGCATGTGTTATTAAACCACAACCACAGAAGCAGTAGAATGTTCTTCATGATCATTTACACCAATCACAGGCCAGATTTGTGCCATGAATTGCAACATTTTAACCAATGTTACGGATGAATGTTGGGTTGTGGGTTAGTGTGGAGTAATCATGACATGTGTATGGCATTTGTTTCAAATGAAAAAGTTTATAATTTCTGAAAATAGCAGCATTTTAGCAGCATAATAGCATTATTTTCTTTTCAAACCGCACTCATGGCATTGATTAGAAATAATAGGGAAAGAAAAACATTTAAAAGGAAACGGACAAAATGAGGAGTTAGAACTACGCCAACAGAAATATAATATTTTATGATAATTAATAATAATAAATGATGAGTTGAATTATATTTTGTAATTTAAAATTCTATCTGTAAAATTATAAATGATTAATAACCATGAATAAAATAGAATAAATCATACAAAAGAGAGTCTGAGTTTGTAATCATAAGTAAACAAACAAATAAATAAAGTTTGGGGGTCAGTATAATTCTTTTAAATAAATGTATACTTTGGTTCAACTGATCAAAATTGAAAGTAAAGACATATAAATATTCTATTTCAAAGTATGCTGTTTTTTTTAAATAATATTAATAAATATAAATAATAATATTTTTTAATTATATATATATATCTTTAAAAAAATCTTACTCAAAGATTCCACAAAAAATTTTCAACATTGATAATAACTATTAGAATTGATATTAGAATAGCATATCATATTGTTTTCTGAAAAATAATGTGACAATAAATACTGGAGTAATGATGCTGAAAATACAGCTTCACCATTAGAGAAATAAATTACATTTTAAAGTATATTCAAATAGAAAACAGTGATTTGAAATTATACTGACTGCAAACTTTTTCATTTGTGTATTTATTTAAATGTATATGCGGAGCATGCAAGGTAAATTCAGGTTACAGTGATAGCCAAGTTTTAGAAACAGATAAAAAGGGGCTTCATTTGCCTGAATTAACCCTTTATTCTATTGTTTACATATAAATAACAGTGTTCTAACAGGTCATCAGACATTATTATACAGAGTTTTGATCTCACTAATCCCCATTATATTCCAAATGAATCTAGATTGATTGACTCTCAGTGAGTGTGTTGGGTGTTTTAGTGTTAATATGTTGATAAATATGTGTGTGTGATGTTTGTTCTAGTGTGTCTGTGCATGCATGGGCAGCTGCGGATGGCTGTTCATCAATCTCTCATTCATTCCAGCCGTTATGAAGGATGATGAGCAGTAGTGATTTCTGGCGTGGGGACGAATGCATATGTCTGTATGTGCATAAATGTGTGTGCATTGTGTATTGTAAACGTGGCTCCTCTTGTGTGTGTGTGTGTGTGTGTGTGTGTGTGTGTGTACGTATGTTCATTGTGTATGTGTAAAGTTCTATAATCCTGCTGAATGATCCAGGCTTTGATGAACATATGAGAGCCAAGGAATGCGTACAGGTGTGTCCCGGCATGTAGACAGAGAGATGGAGAGAGGACGTCTCTCAGAAAGGGGTCGTTGAGTGCAATCATGAAAGCTGTACTGTATATTTCATAATCCAAACACTAATATCTGCCATGTGTGAGTTTAGACAGTGATGCTTTGGACTCAGTCTTATAATCTCTGCAACCCATAAACATTCTCCTTCAGCAATTTCTACAGTGAAAGTTGAACACAATACAAATTATGATATAGTGTTTTAGTCTCTCTTTGATTTCTGCTCATTTTTTTTTTTTTTTTTTTTTTTTGCCAGCAAGGCCTGAGGATGATCTGATTCAATTTTCGTGAAAATCGGAGCAACAGTCTGGGAGTTCGAAAGTAGTTTTTTTTAAAACAAAATCAAAAAGGCAGACAGTTTGGCCAAATATGGCAAAATTACAATAAAAAGTTACAAAAAAAGTTACAATAGGCAAAATTAATCAAAAGCTATTAGCATTTTTTTAAATGTCATTATAATTCTTGACCACAAGGTGGCTCTGCGCTGAAACTGAGTATCTTCAGAGCATGTTGCCGACGACACATACCGAGTTTCATAAATATGCCAATGTGTTGATAAAATATACGACAAAATTCAAAATGGCAGACGGCCAAAATGGTCGATATGTGATTTTTGTTTTTGTCAAACCGTTCAGATAAGCCAAAACAGCTATTCAATTTTCATAAATTTTCAGAAAATTTAAAATGGCAAAAAAATTCAGAGGTTGCATTCGAATCGACTTGAGCCAAGGAATCAAAACAACAATTTTGTTTCTAACTCTTAAGGTTTAAAAGTTATTAGCATAAACATGAGTGCAACTTTGGGCAGTTGGTGGCGCAAGAGGGATTGAGTTAGGGAGTGGTTAATGTTCAGACTGTCCTCTATCATTGTGTTGCTATGGGCAACTAAGGTCTCCTTAGCGAAAGAGCAAGAAGAACACTAATGGAGACAATAGATGCCTATGTACCTTCAGAGCTTGGCCCGTTATAAAACGCTGTGTACTCCACTAGCGATCATATAGAAGTGCCCCGCATCAAAGCAGTGACTTGTGCATGGTTGAGCATCTAGATCTTTTAAAAAAAGATTACACCAAACTGAATGCTTTATTTAAAGCCAACTTGTGGTCCCATCTGGCACTTGGCGAGTCTTAATTTTGGACCTTTTGTACATGTGTGTGTTTCACAGGCCTGTGCAGGAGCGTCTGCCCCCCGCTGGCTCAGGGACATCCTGCACAAATGAACCTGCATTCTTCACATTCCCTCTGAGGAGAGTTCCCGTAACCTGAGATGGAGTGAGACATCGGTCCGTACAACCTGTGGAACCTGGAGCCTGGTATTCCGCGAAGACGTCATTCCGTACAGTAAACCTGAGCTGAACTACAATATGATGTCATGACACCTCTGGCACATGTACTTAAAGGTGCAGTAAGCAATTTCTGAGAATCCTTGTTGATATTTGAAATCAAGCCGCACAAACACACCCCTCCCTTCATTGCTCCGCCCCCCAAAATTCATGAACACACGCTGCAAGAGAGGATGAAGTTTTGAGAAAAATAAAGCAAAGATGATGAGAGAACGACAAGGAAGAGCAAAAAATGAACATATAGTACCCGAGCATTGAGTTTTCAGTCGCTAGTTTCACACACTCAAAACCAATGCTTCTCACGTGTGGAGCAGAAACAACTCAATCTCAGCGTCCCGCTTACATCTCTCCAGCGCTGGGAGCTTTTCTAATATTCTAACGCGTGTCCTAAAGCTCTTTCTTCAAATCTCCCTCTTGCCTCACTCCCTGCCCTCCCCCATCATGAGTGGACACGCCCCCTACTGCTGATTGGCTACGAGTGTGTTGTGGTGGTTTATCTGGTCAACAGCATTTCTCAGAAATCGCTTAGGTCAGCATGAAATCATGATAATGACATCATGAATCCCTACATTTACATTTTTGTCATCCCTTCCCCTCCAACCACTTGCTTCATTCTGGTATGTAACACCCACTTTTCCTGATGGAATCAGTTCTCAAAGGACACAATGAATTTCCTTATACTTCCAATATAATTGGAAAAGACTAAAACTTCTTTTTCTTCTCTGCATTTCTCCTCTTCTCAAGATAATAAACCTGAAATTGTACATTCCTAAAATTGTTGGCTATTTGACAAATTGTTCCTCTTTTCAAAGTCGTTTTGGATAAATGTAAATAGATGTAAATATCGAATATTGAAATGGGTTGCACATGGCATTTCATGTAGACTTTGATGGCTTAATACACATCTAACCTGGTTAGTATTTTTACAAACACAAGCCAAAGGAGATTTTCCACTGGTGATACTGCACCTCTTTTATCAAATATATGTTTAAATCTATATTTGTGCATTTGAAAAAATGTAATTGATTGATTGATTGATTTGTAAGGGAATTAACTGGCTTCATTTTGTTTCACATATAACCTGAACAGGATTCCCTTCCCCTCTGAACACTCGGACCCGTGTCAAAAGGTCATCACCCATGTGGCCTTGAGTGCTCCAGCTGTCGCCTACGTCAGGAGGTCCTGAATCGTTTCAATCTTAAAATAGTTTGTAAACTTTAATTTTAGGAACAACTTGGAATAACCCTTGGCTCCCATGCACATCACTGTTCCTATGCTAGAATAGATCGCATGCAGAAGGTAAGACAAAGCAAGTATATACACAATAGTAATTAAAAGTGCTTTACATTGGTTCATTATAAGGATGAGTTGATTCTGATTGATATCTAATGATTATTTAATGTACATCTGTTTATTAATTTGGTAAGCAGGCATATTGCAAGCTTGTTCAGTCATTATTGCAAAATAAACCCACTCCGCGCCATACAAAACTCATTTAAATTATATTTCTTCTGTTTTCAGTATGTATTTAGGCTTTATGATACTAGACATTATTCTATATATACATTATTTATTATTAACAAGGGCCATCAAATGTCCTTTAACTGGATAATTGACCCAAAAAAAGGTTTCTGCTGCTACACCCATCAAATTAGGCAAAAAAATACTAAAAGACTGTCTGCAATGGACTAAAAACTTGCAGACAAAAAGAGAGAGAGAGTAATTGAAGTCCCACACTGCAAACGTCCCGCCTACCCTTCGCACTAACCAATCAGAATGCGAGCATTTTTGCTACAGCTCTCCGATTGGCTGCTCGCCTCGTGACTGACAGTCTGTGTGAATGAAGTTTTTTCCCACTTTGGCTCCGCGAAGTTTCAGTGACGGGGGCATCACTGCAGCGCACTGAAGGGAAGGGAAGAACAGAAGGGAAAAGAAGGGAGAGAGGTGCCCCATCCATCCATCTATCCATCCACTGAATTTTCCTGCAGGACTTTTTTAACGTATGGCTGCATGAGAGGCTCAGAGCTCTCGCGCTTTCTCTCTCCGGGACTGTTGGGTTACTGGTTCTGTCCTGAAATCAAGCAGTTGTCATAATAATATAACCAAACTCTACGCGTCAGGACGGGCGCAGGTGGTCATGGATACACCTATCAGATGGAAAGTAAAGCGGAGGTTTAAGGAGGTGCGGCTGTCGGTACTCCTAGTATTCCTGATGTTTGTCACCTCACGAGCCAGCGCAGGTAAGCGGCGAATCAGCTGTTCCAAAACTGTTACTTTGTGCCGCGGGCCGCGCTCACCCGGGGCTGCGGTTCTTCGCGCGAGCGCATTCCACGGTCAGTCCGCCGTCCCGAGACTGGATTGACCGGAGGAGGGGATGGAGGTGGGGGGGGGGTGGGGGAGTGCGAAGTTCAGACTTTTGTTTTTGCACTTTAAGCATTAAAGCAGCAACGAATAACGGAATCAAAGAAGTTTTCCCGTGCGAGGCAACAGCTGCGCGAGGAAACTCGTTCACGCGGCTCCCCGTTGGCGCAACACTCCACTGTTCTCATGCAAATGAGCAAATAAAGACGTCAGAGTAGAAATCTGGATTCCAGGATTTCTTCAGTGGTTGCATTTCTTCAGAATATTGGTTTCTGCAGCACATAGTCTTCAAGAGCTAGAGAATAAAGAGTCATTGGTGGAACTTACAAATGTTCTCCTGCACTCTTAACAATAGAATCAAAGTCACAGGAGAACCTTGTCAAGTTCTGCTTTTGAGAACCCAGAAACCAATACGCTGACCTGCAGAACCTTGATTTCAATCTCAGAGACTTCAAAGAAGCATTGAAGAAGAGTTATCTTTGTAGACTCTTTGGAAGATGTTTCAGATGCTTTTTAGGGCATCTGGCAGAAAGCAGTTTTCCTCCAGCAGGCGCGCTGACTGCAGAACGTAATTGGAAAAATATGCAGGATGAGAAACACACCAGGAGAGAGAGAGAGAGAGAGAGAGAGAGAGAGAGCGACAGAGAGTTTAAGTTTTTCCATAGGCTCATAAAAAGGAACCCATCACTCCGGCTCTCCTTTCGTTTGGCGAAAGACAGATAAAAACGAATAGATACGTGTAAATAAAGGTCTGTAATGAAGAACATCAGTGGGTCAGGGTGGAGTCGCCGCGTGTCTTCTCTAGTAGATCAGAGATGCTCGAGGTGAAGCTCGCAATTATCTTGTAAACCACTTATATGGAGGGAATTACCCAATGCGATGTTTATGCATTCATCAAATCACATGCATTTGTTGAGAGTTTATTTGTTGTTTAATCGATATTCCCTTTCGCAGTTGTTTGACATCTGGTTTTATCTGTATTTGATAGTGTGGACTTTATTAGTTGCGAACGTAAATCTGTGGTTTGTAAAGTAATGACGGAGCCAGAGCAGACAGGATATGATTTCTCATTCTCATCCTCCAGGTTTCTCCAGCCTGTCCCAGGGAGTACCTCTCTCTCTCTCTCTCTCTCTCTCTCTCTCTCTCTCTCTCTCTCTCTCTCTCTCTCTCTCTCCTCTCTCTCTCTCTCTCTCTCTCTCTCTCTCTCTCTCTCTCTCTCTCTCTCTCTAGGCTGGGGGGAGGGATCGAGGGAAGGGGGGTTGGAAATTCTGTGTGATTAGATTCATGTCTGGTCATGGCCACTTGGCTGCTCAAGTATACTTATGGAATTATTGAGCTGTTTTAATTATAACTAGTTCATTTTGGTCAAAGAACATGAACTTTGGTCAAGAATATGCACACTTACAGCAATGATATAAACTCTCTTCAAATCAACATTCCAATTAGAACTTCAAACAGTCTCATGAACCTCCGCAAAGAACTTTTAATTCCCCAGCTCCATGTACTGGCGCTTTGAAGAACCCATGATGCAAAACACGAATCTGAAGAACCTTTAATGAAACATCAAGAGCGTTTTTAATCTTCAGAGAACCCCATCGAGGTTTCCACGGACATGGAAAATCTGAGGAACTAAGAATTTTATAGACAGAAATCAAAACAGTGCATATTTTTCTGGTTTTGTTTAGCTCTGAAATATTTCATAGAAATTGCTCTTTATAAACATGAATCGTGAAAAATGATTGGTCAGAAGCAGTTTGCACATTTAAAAGTGGCTCTTGTTAAAAAACGGTTCTTTGCTGAACCTGAGAACCATTCGTTTCCATTTTTAAAGGGATCGTTCACCCCAAAATGAAAATTCTGTCATCGTTTACTCCCCCTCAAGTTGTTCCAAACCTGTATAAATGAAGATATTTGGAAAAATGTTTGTAACCAAGCAGATCTCGACCCCCATTGACTACCATTGTATTTTATTCCTACTATGGTAGTCAATGGAAGGCGAGATCTGCTTGGTTATAGTCATTCTTCCAAATATCTTTCTTTGAAATTTATACGGGAATGGATCAACTTGAGAGGGACTAAGTGATGACAGAATTTCAATTTTTGAGTGAACTATCCCTTTAAGAGTGTTGAGCAGTGAAAACTTGTCAACTTAATCTCTTTTGCTTGCATGAGTCAAGGATCTGTCACACAGCATCTGCTAGAATGATGCTCATTAGAGTCAAATTGTATGAATTATTTGGCTTCATTCACGATCTAGAATGCTTTGGGCTCTGTTCTAAATACAGCCGCGATCCCTATGTAGTGTGCAGACTATATCTCTGTAGGCTTCCAAAGTTTTTTAGCATACACGTGTAGTGGGGTAATGCAGAAAAGACGATGGGATTTGATGGATAATAGGACGTACTCTTACGAGCTGAGTCAGTCGGGGAAACTCACTGCGTCCACGACACGTGATCTGACGGTGATGTCATGCAGTGGGCGGGGCTTATCAGATAGGATCTGCTGGTTGAGAATGACGTGCTGTCACGGCACAGTTTATGGTGGGACTAGCGGTGCATTGTGGGATACAGGGGAACTCTTACATCAGAGTAGACAGAAGCTTGTAAAGGCAAAAATGGCCAACGGTGATGCTGGTACGCTTCCTGTGCGGAGCTATTCTGCTTTATTACTCACACTAGTGCCGTTTTATGAGATTTTTACGAACACTCTCGCTCATTCAGCCTGTTGGGTGTGCTTCACTTTTGAGAGTAAACGAATGCCGTTTTTAACAAATGGCATGTTGTAACGATTGTTTATTGCCCACGTGTGTTGTTTCTGGTTTTGGTTACTCTTCTTGTTGCGTTCTGGAGACCCTTAAAGCCTTCAGAGGAGAAACTTAGTAAAGTTTGAAGCCAAACTTTCACACCCTTGGAGCCTTTCAAAAATGTTTCTAGTGTTAATGAAAACAAGATGTCCATTTCAGCTGTTCCGACTCTTCATTAAGCGATTGATTTTGTAAGAATCGTTGAGAAGGATATTAACGTTGTGAAGAAATCAAATTCGTGTTGCCTTTGGCTCTATTAGGCCCATTAACAGAACAAGCGGTGTCTTCCTCTGGCTATTAACAGCTACCAGTCCAGTTCCAAGAGGAAAAGGATGAAGGGTTTCCCTCCTAATCAAAGTCCCGGAATTCCTTTTTTGCATACTAGCTATCCTGCACAGTATGCATGATTAGATTAAGTATGTTCCAAATCAAAGTATGTTGAAAATGTAGGTGCCTGGAGGAATGGGATTCTATTTAAGGTGGATTCCTAAACACCCTAAATCTTAGTATGCAGGAAATAGTATGTCAAAAGTGACTGGATGTCATAGTGTGCAAGCATGTATCTGTTGACATACCATCTATCTTAAATGGTCTGCAATATTATGAGTATTTCATCTCAAATCATAGCATGCTGAAAATAGTATGTCAAAAGTGATAGTCTTTACAGTGGATTTTTTCATGTACTATTTATCGAATATAACTCGCTGTATTCAGATTAGTGAATCTCAGAAAATAGTATATTGAAGGTGCATGGATGGTGTAGTATTTACAGTGGCTTCTTGAAGTATGCATCTTTGTGCATACTAAACATACGTTTAGTGTGTGCTTTTCACATACTCTCATTAGGATTAGCAAATGCAAATCATATGCTGTACATAGAATGTCAAAAGTAATTGGTGGCATAGTATTGACAATGAGGTTTTGAAGTATGCATCTGTTCACATGCTATTATTAAGATTATTGCATCTCAAACTATAGTATGTTCCAGGTGAATCTATGTACAATGGGTTTTTGAAGTATGCTTCTGCTTTATTCATCTTATATAGCCTAGTATACCAGTAAAGTATAAAGTTAGTGTAACGGAGGCCAGCTAGTAGTTGCTGTGCGAGTAAACCTCACTCCTCTGACCTCAAGAGATGCTCTGGCGACAGACGCTAGGGGTTGCAGTCTTTAGCCTCCTTGTTAGAGTGTCCGACTCCCATGCCGGAAAACCTGGGTCCGAGGCCCGCTCAGAGCGGGTGGAGGGGTTACATTGGTGCCGTGACCCGAATGGGAGTGAGGTTTTGGGGGGTGAGTGTAACGGAGGCCAGCTAGTAGTTGCCGTGCGAGTAAACCTCACTCTGAGGCCTGCTCAGAGCGGGTTGAGGGGTTACATTGGTGCCGTGACCCGGATGGGAGTGAGGTTTTGGGGGTGAGTGTAACCGAGGCCAGCTAGTAGTTGCCGTGCGAGTAAACCTCACTCCTCTGACCTCAAGAGATGCGACAGATGTTAAAGGTTGCAGCCTTTAGCCTCCTTGTTAGAGCGTCCGACTCTCATTCCGGAAGACGGGGGTTCGAGGCCCGCTCAGAGCGGGTCGAGTAGGACTCGGGTAGAGGGGTTATATTAGCATGTTCCAAATCATAGTCCAGATAGCATACTACACCTGATGTATTACATATTTACACATACTGTAAATTCTACATAGTATTTAAGTTTAGGATTCGTGCATTCCAAGTCATATAAAAAAGTCATTGTACTTTATGCTGAAAATAGTATGTCTCAGATGACATACGACACCCAGTTTGAAGCATGTGTATACTTTTTGGGCTGATTTGACACAGCCACACAACATTTGATTTGTATTGATCCATAATTTTAGTATGTTTGCCTGCTGTGCTGGCTTGCTCCAGACTTAAAAGCATGAACTTTTCCTTTGTGAGCACAGTGTGTACTTTTCAAACTTAGTAGAAGTATGCGAATAGATGGTAGGTCGGTAGTTACCGTTTCAGAAGTTATGATTTTGCGTGTATTACGTAAGACAAGACCGGCCCGCGGCCCTATACTTGCCTTCAGAGTCTTGGAGGTCCAGTTTGGGATCACAGGACAGAAGTGTTGTATGTATTAGACTGTTTTTGTGGCCAAGCACAGAGGTTTTTTTTCCCCCTCTTGGTTTGAGTGGTTTGGTCTTTATAGCGTGTGTTTTAGAGTTGCATTGTTTTATGATTGAAAGTGTTTCAAGTCTCCCTTCAATCTAAAGCCGCATTTGGGAGGGTGATAGTTGGTGAAACCTTCAAGGTCTCAGTTCACACACTATAAAAACCAGATATTGCCTCTTTCAGACATGAGGACCAAACCCTGACCCACATGTCTGTTGGGTACAAACACATATAAAGTTCACTGGATGGAGTTGCTCCATTATTGCAGATAGTTTCTCATGCATCATTATTTTGAACTAGTGTTTTATAGATATCAGGACAAAATAGCAATTTTCTTTTTGTTTATTTTTTTAAATACAATTGAATTGAATTGCTAAAATGAATCTTCTAGTGAGAAAGGAGGTTGAGAAGTGTTCAGGTCTGTGCATGTTTCAGAGAGAAAATACCAGAGCGAGAAAGGGGAAAGTGAAAAAGCAAGCGATTGAGGGGAGAAAGGAAAGTGAGTTATTGTAGTTAATGACAGCAGACCTACAGGAGATCAGGTCAGCGGGTCAGAGGTTAGAGGTGGCATACTGTGGGTGGTGATCTTCAGATTGTGACCACCTCAGAGGTTTACAGTGCCCCACCCTGAGATACTGCGTCTGGAAAATACATCACTTTGAGTGGAGAGAAGAAGTGGGATCCATTACAAACTGTTTTGACGTGAAAAGTGACTTAAAAATGGTTTGACGATTTTATACTTAAAGTGTGTCAAAGCTGGTGACTTGTTAATGTGCTTGTTAAATCGAGCATAACTATTATTATTGGCCATACACTACCGTTCAAACGTTTGGTGTTGGTATGAATTTTTCATGTTTTTGAAAGAAGTTTGAATTTGTTTGATAATTAAATGGTTGAAAAAATTCTATATAGTTTGAACATCTACCATATCTATAGACCAGAATATCATAGAGACTTGTGAGTGGGCTCTTTTAACATAGCAACAACCTAGAAACCACCCAGAGCACCCTAGAAACCACATGGCAACATGCTAAATCATCTCAGAACACCTTAGCAACTGCATAGCAACTCCCTAGCAACCACACTGAACACCCTGGATATCCCATAGCAACACTCTAAAACCTCTCAGAACACCTCAGAACACCTCAGCAACTGCATAGCAACTGTCTAGCAACCACATAGAAGATCCTAGAAACCCCATAGCAATGTTCTGAAACCTCTTAAAACACCTTTGTAACTGCAAAGTAACTCCCTAACAACCACATAGAATATCATAGAAACCCCATAGCAACATCATAAAACCTCTTAGAGCATCTTTGTAACTGCACAGTGACTCCAAAGCAACCACTTAGAACACCCTAGAAACCCCATTGCAACCTTCTAAACCTTTCAGAACACTTCAGCAACTGCTTATTAACTCCCTAGCAACCACATAGAAGACCCTAGAAACCCCATAGGAACATTATAAACCTCTCAGAACATTTCAGCAACTGCATGTTAACTCTCTAGCAAGCAACCATATAGAATACCTTAGAAACCCCATAGCAACATCATACAACCTCTCAGAACACCTTAGTAAATGCCTAGCAGCTCCATAGCAACCACATAGAAACACCCTAGAAATACCCCAGCAACAGCAAATCAAGTCTCTAAGAACCTCATAGAACACACTAGAAACCCCATAGAAACTTTCTTAAACCTCCCAGAACACCTTTGCAACTGCAAAGTGACCCCACAGCAACCACATAGAACACCCTAGAAACCCCATAGCAACATTCTCACTGCATAGCAACTCCCTAACAACCACATAGAACACCATAGAAACAAGGGGTGGGGGAAAAAATCGATACAGCATAGTATAGCGATACTTTCCGCTGATATACTGTATCAATACATGGATGCTAAGTATCGATCTTTTATTAAATAAATTGCACATGAGAATTTAACTTTTTGGTAGAATAATAAAATCAATTTCTTTTTCAGTCCACTAGATGGTGGTGTTGAGTTTTTTTCTACTGTAGCTCAGCAGTGCATACGTGTTTGCAATACATCTCGGAGCAAAGAGGACAAGCTACCACCAACAGCGCACCAACAGACAAGACAGAGCAGCTTACTTTTGTATAAGCTGATCATCTCTTCCTAGTTACTGCACAACATCAAAGTCATGCTGCCATATTGGCAGCGGAAAGATGCCAATACACCACCGACGTTAGTCTACTAACTCTCCTGTCTGGGTGAATTAAGGTGTACTAGACTCTAATAAAAATAGTTGAGTTTGCCAGGTGCATGCAACATTTATGACAGGTTTTTATGAAAGTGTTGGTCAGTTTTTCTGCTTGACAATCCCATTTTGCAGCAATAATAAATTGAAGTGCGATGAACAAATGGAGAAATGTTGAAATGTTGACATAGTTTTCCTTTGGAGACATAATTTAAAGTAGGAAAAAGGTAACAAATTGCAATATATATTTAAAATCTCAATAATATTCTATCGTGACATAAGTATCGTGATTCCCACCCCTAATAGAAACCCCGTAGCAAACATTCCTCTCAGAGCATCTTTGCAACTGCATAGTGACACCTTAGAAACCCCATAGCAACGTCATACAACCTCTCAGAACACATCTGCAACGGCATAGCAGCTGCCTAGCAACCACATAGAACACCCTAGAAACCCCATAGCAACATTCTCACTGCATAGCAACTCCTAGCGACCACATAGAACACCCTAGAAACCCCATAGCAACATTCTCACTGCATAGCAACCCCTAGCGACCACACAGAACACCCTAGATACCCCATAGCAACATTCTCACTGCATAGCAGCTGCCTAGCAACCACATAGAACTCCCTAGAAACCCCATAGCAACATTCTCACTGCATAGCAGCTGCCTAGCAACCACATAGAACTCCCTAGAAACCCCATAGCAACATTCTCACTGCATAGCAACTCCTAGCGACCACATAGAACACCCTAGAAACCCCATAGCAACATTCTCACTGCATAGCAACTCCTAGCGACCACATAGAACACCCTAGAAACCCCATAGCAACATTCTCACTGCATAGCAACCCCCTAGAAACCCCATAGCAACATTCTCACTGCATAGCAACTCCTAGCGACCACACAGAACACCCTAGAAACCCCATAGCAACATTCTCACTGCATAGCAACTCCTAGCGACCACATAGAACACCCTAGAAACCCCATAGCAACATTCTTAAACCTCTCAGAAAAACTTTAGCACTGCTGTGGAGAGTTCTGCATGGACATTTTCTTCAGAATGTGCATCTAGTTGGATCAGTATTGAGGGTGCTGGACGGGGTTTTAGTCTTTCGGATTACACCTGGTCTTGATACAGCCTGCCACCCCTGCTGCTCACACACACACACACACACACACACACACATTGTTGTCTTGCCATGCATGCGTGTGTGTGTGTTTAGATCTCTGGTTCCCAGAGTTTGAAAGTTGAAGTTTTTGAGTATTGTATTTCTGTCTGCTCTGTTCTGTATGAATGGACTCTTTCACGGAGCTTTTAAACGGACGCCATGTTTGGGCTTTGCTGAGGCTTTGTTGTGATTAATTGGGGGGGTCAGTGTGTGCGTGTGTGAGTGTGTGTGTGTGTGTGTGTGTGCGCGACTGGCTTCTCCGGAGTTCTAAGCAACCCTACGACGTCCTGAGGTTCCCCTGGGCTGTCATGAAGCTCTCACATGTGCACACACTTCCTCTAAAATAACATTCCCTACATACCTACACTAGAGCTGCTAACTCGGTGTCAGCATGACTAGAGCACCCCAGAGCATCATGGGATATGTGTGTTTTTGGAGCAGAAAGCCACAGATGGACCAGCATAGATGGTTTTCTTTTATTTCTTGGCATTTGGGATTGGAGAAATAAGAGAGAGTGAGAGCGAGAGTTTGTGTTCTCACATCTGGAAGCTATAGCCGTCATTGTGCTGTCTGCTGATCCCAGAGAAAAAGAAGGAAAAAAGAGGGGGGAAAAAGAAAAAATGTCTTCCAGATGTTTTTTCCCCTCCCCTTGCTGTGGAACAGCAGAGGAATAAAATACTGTTTCATTTAGACTGAAGAAAAATACATGGTCTTCTCAGTGAGGAAACGAGTGTGTTTGTCAGTACGGAGAGTCGCAAAACGTGCTTCGAATTCACATTAATCACAAAACGGCTTGTTTGTCTACATATCCTGCTCTTTAAGAGGTTATGCACATGCAGACCCACTTTGTGTAGGCTTTTGTATACATATCTGTTTGTTTGTGTGTTTATGCATGTGTGTGATTGTGTGAGATCGAGAGGATGAGGATTTTTTTTTTCTCTCGTTCCTGCTGCCAAATGACTTACACTGCAAAAAAAAAAATCATGCTCTATTTAATTTTTTAAATAATTTTATCCCCCAGGAGAACTATCAAATCCTCCTTAATAATTAAGAAAAAAAATAATATAATAATATTATAATAATAATAAAAATAATAATCTAATTAATTATAATATAATATAATAATGCTTTACAATTGTCTAAGTAAAAACATTACACAGTTGGCTTGGCATTTTTTCTTCTCGTATTAAACATGATTTTTAACATTTTTAAAGATTTTAAATGAGTGTTTCTGATGAAAACTCCCTTTATTATTGCATTATTATATTTATTTATTTATTCTCTCGGCCAACCGCTGTTGTAATTATTGTGCAATATAAATACAAGTTTGATTGATTTGACAGATAAACGTCTTTTAATTTAATTACGATTTATACTGAAATTATAAATGGAGCAAGAAAAATATACTTAATTCATATAAATTCATGTCCAGTTTAGCTTCTGTACTATGTTTAGATATGTTGGATGTTTTTTTTTTTTGCTGTGTCATGTTATCATTTGAAAATATGATCACAAATAGATGTTTATAACAGAATCTTATCAGAATGGCAAAGATTTCTGACATGGTTTTCCACGCATCATGTATTGGTAGTCCCGTCATCGAGTTGCATTTGCACAATGATAAAGTCTGATCAGGTTTGTTGCATCATCATCAGACTCTGTCACTCATGTCACCAAAAATCCCCAACTGTCTGTGACAAGGAGTGACTTCCTGTCGTTTAGTCTCTGTAAGTTTCTGAGATGCTTGTCCTTGAGGATGATCGTGTATTTTGTGTGTGTGTGTGTGTGTGTGTGTGGTGACCTCTGTTGTGGCAATTAAGAACCCTCATATCTCACATGCCACATTCATGACCCTGAAACGGGGAATTATGGGATTGCCTGGGGTTTATGACCAACACACATGCTCTCTCTTGCTCTTTATCGGGTTTTATGTGAGTGACTGCTGATCTATCTTTCCGTCTCATGGAAAGAAGAGACGTTTTGTGTGCACAACAGATGAAAAACGTTCATTATGCCTCAGAAATGCCACAGATGTTCACATCACTACCAAACATCAGATGCCTGGATCCCTCGTCCAAATAGCGACCCACAATTTTTTTGTTTGCTCACTAAAATGTACCATTATAGTCATAGTTTCTGTTAAAATACTATAGTTACTGGACTGTTGTTATTGCGAGATAAGGGATCTGTTTCTAGCAGGGTAAGATGTTTGCAGAATCTGTCTGTATATTTTCATATGCCAGTAGTCACAAACATCATAATTGTAGAAACAATATCTGTAGTAATTATGGTATTTTTAAGGAAACTATGACTATGGTAAATGTTTGTAAAGGTCAGTACACATGAGCTTTCAAAGCCTCTTTGAGCTTTCATACGGTTTTCATTATCCTGTGGATGAGGAATCACTTGAGGGCAGCAGTTGGTCCTGTAATGCCTCATTTGAGCAGTATGCTAAAGGTTACGTGCTTCACTCTCTCACGTGTGTGTGTGTGTGTGTGTTTTACAAAGCTTTACTATAATGTGCATCTCAGTCAACCACATACATCCCCTTTGTTACTTCATAGTGATATTTAGTGATATATTATTTTATTTTATTTTTACATCCTTGAGATGATCATCATATTTACACTATTTCTTATTTTTTATTTTATTTTTACATCCTAGAGGTGATCATCATATGTATTATATTTTATTTTTGAATTTTGAATTATTCTTACATCCTTGAGGTGATAATCATATCGTATACCGATTTTAATTTAATTTAATTTTAATTTTAATTTTATTTACATCTTAGAGGTGACCATCATATGCACCTTATTTTTTTTTTTTTTTTTTTTTTTTTTCACTTGAAGTGATCATCATATTGTATGTAACCTATTTTAATTTAATTTAATTTATATTTTATTTTACCTCTTAGAGGTGACCATCATACGCACCTTATTTTATTTTATTTTATTTTATTTTTACATCCTTGAGGTGATCATCATATTTACACTATTTCTTATTTTTTATTTTATTTTTACATCCTAGAGGTGATCGTCATATGTATTATATTTTATTTTTGAATTTTGAATTATTCTTACATATCGTATACCGATTTTAATTTAATTTAATTTGAATTAATTTTATTTTATTTTTATTTACATCTTAGAGGTGGCCATCATATGCACCTTATTTTATTTTATTTTTTTTATTTTCACTTGAAGTGATCATCATATGTATGTAACCTATTTTAATTTAATTTAATTTATATTTTATTTTACCTCTTAGAGGTGACCATCATACGCACCTTATTTTATTTTATTTTATTTTATTTTTACATCCTTGAGGTGATCATCATATTTACACTATTTCTTATTTTTTATTTTATTTTTACATCCTAGAGGTGATCGTCATATGTATTATATTTTATTTTTGAATTTTGAATTATTCTTACATATCGTATACCGATTTTAATTTAATTTAATTTGAATTAATTTTATTTTATTTTTATTTACATCTTAGAGGTGGCCATCATATGCACCTTATTTTATTTTATTTTTTTTATTTTCACTTGAAGTGATCATCATATGTATGTAACCTATTTTAATTTAATTTAATTTATATTTTATTTTACCTCTTAGAGGTGACCATCATACGCACCTTATTTTATTTTATTTTTACATCCTAGAGGTGATCATCATATGTATTTTATTTTATTTCTGAATTTTGAATTATTATTACATCCTTGAGATGATAATCATATTGTATGTAAACTATTTTAATTTAATTTATTTTTTATTTATTTTATTTTTATTACCATCATATGCACCTTTTTATTTTATTTTATTTTATTTTATTTTATTTTATTTTATTTTATTTTATTTTATTTTATTTTATTTTATTTTATTTTATTTTATTTTATTTTATTTTATTTTATTTTATTTTATTTTATTTTATGCTTTAATTTTGTCACTTACCACTACATTTCTGCTTTCAGTGAGGACAGTAAAATTGTGTTACACCTAGCACACATAAAATGCAAAAATACTACAGTGAGTGAGTTTTGTGCTGTTCAACATGTCGATCCAGTAGAATACAGAGCAATGACATCAGCAGCTCCTTTTTGACCCTGCACACCTGGAATATCCTCATCCTATTGGACGCTTTTGTGTTCTGTGAATGCTTGCAGGTTTTCCTTACCGATATGTGGAGTCAGTAATGAGTGATTAATAATGTTCAGTAGGTTATTCATGAGATGTTTAGGGAACCCTGCAGGTCCAGACATGTGAGAAGAACTTTAGGATTCTGGAGCGGTGTGCGGAAAGCTGACATTCCTTCCACTGGCCTCATACTGAGAATATAAAATAGTCTCTCTCTCTCTCTCAATGTCTCTCTCTCTCTGTCTCTCTCTCTGCAGTAGCACATTATGAACTGGCCACAAAAACCACAGAAACGTTCAACTCTCTCCAGAAAGAATTAAACACACACACACACACACACACACACTTCACTCATGCTTCAGCGAAGGACAGAGAGGCTTTTGTTCCAGAGTTGTAATAATCTGGCGATACTATATGTACAATAGCATGTCATCTCACATGTGACTGAAGTTTTTAATGACACCGTGATGAGCTGTTTTATGATTTTCAGTGCAGATATTATTGCAACAGATAGTATACATAAAATGCAATTTTATTAGAGTAAAATGATTTTTTTTACACTGGTTAAACTATGTTTCTTGCACATACCGTGTTTTTTGTGCATGAAATTATGGTAATTCTACATTTTTACATGTACCATGATTATGCCATGCTTTTTGGACATTTACCAGGCTATTACAATATTTTTTTGTACAGGGTACCATGATAATACTGTATTTTTTTTATAAATGGTTCCATGGTAATACTGCTTTTTTTACATTTACCATGATAATACCATATATTTGTACATTACCTTGTTTGTTTTTTTACATGGTACCATGTTAACACAGTGTTTTTTTTTTTTAAATATATCATGATTCCATGATATCTTTGGACAGTTACCATGGTAATATCGTATATTTATATGTTATATATTGTTTTTTGTACATGATACCATGTACATTTTTTTTTTTTTTTTTACATATACCATGATTTTTGGATATTTACCATGATAATACCATATATTTATACTTTGCTTGTTTGGAAGTGTACTAGGATAATACCATGTTTTTGAACATAATGCCATTATGATATTATGTTGCATAGTATGTTTTTGAAATACCACGGTACATGAATATTACTTAAAACATTATTTAAATCAAAACACCATTTCCATCTGATACTGTCATTGTATCACAGTACCATCTTCATCTGTCAGGGTTATGCAGGACTTTTGCTTTTAACGCGTGCGTCTCTTTTGTAATAAATGTGCGCTTGGTTTCATGGGAAGATGTATGCTGCTCTCTTCTAAGTGTGCAGTTGTTCCTGCGTGTGCCGATGGAATTGGATGCATTTGTACATGAATTGTGTGTGTGATTGAGTTGTGGTACAGCAGCACATGAGTCATCGTTTCCAGTGTCTAACGCACATGCTGAACACCGGCCAGCGATTCAGTCAGTAAACGTGAGCCATTTAACATGGAAAAACTTTACACACTCTTAGCTGAAAGAGAAGCCCTTTTAACTTTATTAGACAATCAAAAACGATGAAAAGTGTCGGGAATGATGCAGACAGATGAAATTCAGAGTTTTTGCTGAATCAGGCGGTCGTTGATTGCTGCTCTAGTTAGTGGAAACCAGTGAACACCACACAGTCTAACCAAACCACCAAACCATACATACCATTATAGTGCACTTCAAAAAACCCACTGAGAGAGAGAGAGAGAAATATAATAATCTAATTGCGTACTTAAAGAGACAGTTCACCCAAAAACGAAAATTATCCCATGATTTACTAAAACCATCTTAGGTGTATATGACAAACAGAATCGGATATACATTTAAAAATATCCTCGCTCTTCCAAGCTTTATAATGGTAGTGCAAAATTTTGAAGCCCCCCCAAAAAATCATCCATCCATCATAAAAAATAATCCATACAGCTCCACTGGGTTAATAAAGGCCTTTTGAAGTGAAGCAATGCAAATATCCATATTTAAATCTTTATGAACAGAAATAAATATAAAGTTCATTCATGATAGTCTAACATTAGGTGATTGGTTCTTCCAGTACTGCGACACCAGCCAATCAGAGGTACTTCCTTATCCACGTATTTATATCGTATCCTAGTTGCGATCAGCAAGCCATACAATATGAGAAAGTCTATCATCCCACCTCCTCCCCAGCACCACCTGTACGGATCTGCTATGGGGGGGGGGGGCAGCAGCCTTTCCTTTGTTGTTATTTTGACTAATCTGAACAAATTATGTATTTGCCCAGCAGCATCGCAGATCTCGTTCACCAAGATCAAATTTATCCATGTCCCACGCCAATAAATGCTGGTTGAAATCTATTCACTCCGAGAGTTGTCATGACCGAACTAGCTTCCGACCATACGCATACTGCGAAAATCGCCAAATGAGAAACCCCCCTGACGTAATGTATGACGTAGGTAGGAGTATCATCAGCGTAGACGCCTGTCGCGGTTCAAACAAATAGGGCTGGGCTACGAACTCAAGCACCTCTTACATTGAAATCCTTTTCAGATCATTTTAGACTTCTAATTCGTGACCGTTGTTTAGTTTTGCTCTATCCTCTGTGCTTTTGTGTTTGTCATTGCATCATATGTCGGGTCATATAAATAAAGCTAGTTTTAAATGAAAGTAAGTAAATAAATAAAAGTTTCACAAGGCCTTTATTATCCCCATGGAGCTGTATGGATTACCTTTATGAAGGATGGATGTATTTTTTTGGCTCCCCCTTCACAAGCATTATAAAGCTTGGAGGAGCCAGAATATTTTTAAATATATTGTGCTCGTCGGAACGAAGATAGTCATTTACACCCAGGATGGCTTGAGGGTGAGTGAATCATGGGATAATTTTCATTCATCCCTTTAAGCCACATAAGAAGCTCAAAGCACCTGGTTGGAATACTTGCAATTTTACCCGTTAGCCCTCGGAACCCTGCCGTCCCTCTCATTACAGCTCTTTCCAGGTCAAAGGTCAGTTGGTGGACGGTGACCTTCAGCATGCAGAAGAAGTGAGGTCGTAATATAGATGGCCATCGCCATCCGTGCAGCCACAGGGCGCTTCTCCCGCTTGATTGGTTGCTGTTGGTTGAGGGGCTGTCAATCACTGAGATTGACCTATCATTAAACTGTCAGCACGAAACCTCTCAGAACAGCTTAGCAACAGAACAGAATATCCCGACAACATGCTAAAAACTGATTTGAATACCTTAGGAGCCACCTAGCCATATCCTAGCTAGGGTTGCAAAGGGGTGGAAAATGTGCTGCCCCTCAAAACACACAGACACTCAGTGTCGCCCTGCGGCTTTGAACATGAGGGATGAGTTTCAGAAAGAGCCTTAAAACTGTTGTCTTATGCATGCAAGTCTCTCTCTCTCTCTCTCTCTCTCTCTGAAGTTATTGCCTCACAGATAATACATTTTCCTGACGTGCTTCCAAACCACTTGAATGTGTCCGAATGAAATGCCACTGTAAAACTGTGCTCTGATTAGCAATGACATCACAGTGTGATTTAAATCCATGATTGACACTTTTTTTTTTTTTTATAGGTTATTTAAGGGCAGATTTTCATGGTTTCATCTGAAGTGGTAGTGCATATGAGTAATTTCTCCATCATTGCGGTCTGATGTGGTTTTGTATTTTAATGCAACACATGTTTCTGATAAATGGAACATTCTAGACATTCTAGAACATTCGAAACCTGTCTTGGTTTAAAATCCACAGAACCGCCGTAAACATGAGACGTTTCACTTGCTCCAGATGTGCTTTAGATATGCGCTGTTACGTTTTGTAAAGGAACCCATTTCTGGTCTGTGTGCGAATGTTGCATTGTGGGAAATTTATTCTACTAGTTGTGACTATTTGTGCTGATAATATTAATACTTTTAATTAAGTAATATTTTAATGTTATGTAATGTTTTTTACATTATATTAAGCTACATTGGTTATATTAGCAGTTCATTAACAGGAATGAGTCATGTGATTCCATCTGGGTAAATGTTTAGCTGGTTGGCATTGCCCAATTTGCCCTTGCTAGTAAATGTCACAAATTATTCTAGACCCTTTCTGTATATTTTGTATTATTTTAAGATAAAAAAAAAATCTCTTCTGCTCTCCAAGGCTACATTTAGGCTATTTGATCAAAAAATACAGTAGAAATGGTAATATTGTGAAAATGATCACAATTTGTTTTAAAAATTGTTGTTTAATATTTTTGTGGAAACTGTGAAAATGTTACTATAAAACACTCAGATGCCAAATCTTAGGAAAAATATGTGAATGTTTGCAAAATGAGAAGGAGAGCGAGAAGATTGGTTGTGTTTAAAGCGCTGATCTTGAGTCAGTTTTTCCATCTCACAGACACAGTGTGTTATCCGTGTGTGTTTCTGAGAGAGACAGACACACGCACACTCGTTTACTTCGCTATCTAAATGGGGACATTGGATAGACTAAAAATAAGGACGTCCCCAAAAGGAGGTTTTGGGAGATTTTGTGAGCCTATGAATACTCAAATTACGAACTCTCTCCCCAAAACTGATGGAATTTTCCGCCATTTATGACACAACAGCAGAGACACTGCTGAAAAATTCCATCAATCTGCTGTTTTCACTATTATACGGTGGGGGGCGCTATTACACATCCTCTGAAAGGGTACAGAATCTCCAGATCAAAACACAGGCGAAGAAGAAGCAGAAACAAGCGATTGAAGCATGACTTCAAAATCTGTTTTTTTTTTTGTATGAAACTGATTATGTAATTAATCAGGTGATTAAAAAAACAATACATGAAGCTTCTGCGTTCTCTCACAATTATGTAGCTGCGGAAATTATATTGTATATAAATTGCGGGCGTCAGTTAGCCGCTATTAATATGTGCGGTATTGAAATCACTTTTGAATGCATGCTCGCTTTTACTTTCAAATTCGATACTCTGCGTATAGGGAACGTGTCCCTGCTGACCTCACATTTTACAAGATATTTGGAGCTCAACAGTCAGTCATCTCTTGCGTTTGTCACATGATAAGCAAAATCTGATTTCCTGTAATGTAGCCGAATACTTTAGCAAGCCTAACCATGTCCCTTTAGGGGCACCATAGAATGGGTTAGTCATTTTCCGTGCCTTTCTGAATTCGGAATAGGCTTCGGAGACATCCATAATAATTGTTGTGGGTGGTTGCCAGGGTGTTTCTATGCAGCCGAGTGGTGCAGCTCATATGCAGTTTCTAGGGAATTCTGTATGTGATTGTTGTAGTGATGGTGCTTAGGGTTCAGAAGAAATATAAACGCACAAACTTGGATGTTTTATGTCTGGCAAATAAATATGTGTGCATTGCTCTCTTATCTTGTCCATTTCCTGTTGTTTTGCGATTTAAAAATAATTAGTCACTCTGGTCTCATGATGGGAACAGAGAGAAAGAGAGAGAACTCTTCTTGCCAACAGTCTTCCTGTGTCTCTTCCATTCACCTTCCCGTGTGTGTTAGTTTAGAGCTAGTTTCTCTGCCACATGATTGTGTGTTCAAGAGCAGCTGCACAACTGGACGCAGCCAACTCCAGCGAGGAAGGTCCAAACTGTTTCCCAACCCTGCATGCATTTTGGAAGTATTTGCATGTCATGCTCAAGTGAAGGTCAAAAATGATGATTCATTTTATAGAGAATGACCTCAGTGACCCCAACATAGCTGAAGCTCAGAGCCGATTGGCTGCCCTCGGCTGAAAGCAAACTTGATTCTGTGCTGAATCACTGAACTGAATGATTTCAGCTGAATAATGACTGTTTACTTTTGTCTTTTTAGAGCTGCTTTACAGCAGAATTAACTCTGTTTGTATCATTGAAACGTTGTTATCACTCTAAAGCAGTGAGAATCTCTATTGGATAAAGCGCTATATAAATAAAGCTGGCTTGACTTGACTGAATATTGATTGATTCTCATGATACTGTGATGGAGATCCAGGCTTGTGATCATGCGATCAGTTTGTTGTTAACTTTTAGTGGAACAGAAATTACACACACAGAATGTTATTCAAACTTCATTAATAATTTCAACCTATATGTGCTTTAATGTAAACTTAATGTCCTACAATTGCAAGATTAAGGTTTGAAAATCTCCCATAGGCCATGTTCACTGTGTTCACAAACTATAAATAATATTAATATTTATACATTACCAATTAAAAGATAAGAGTTTTAAAGCAATGAATACTTTTATTCAGCAAGGATGCATTGAATTGATCAAAATTGACAAAAGACATTTCTATTTCATACTTTCTAGGGTAACAAATGTATCACGGTTCTCACAAAAATAGTTTTCTACTTCGATAATAATGAGAAATGTTTCTTGAGCAGCAAATCGGCAAATCAGAATGATTTCTGAAGGATCATGTGACACTGAAGACTGGAGTAATGATGCTGAAAATTCAGCTTTGGTCATAGGAATAAATTACATTATAAAATGCATTAAAATAGAAAATAATTATTGTAAATGGTAATAAAATTTCACAATATTTTTACTGAATTTTTAATGAAATGAATGCAGCAGAAGAAACTTCTGTTAAAAAATCTTCCTGAACCCAAACCTTTTATTGGTATTGTATATAATATTTGAAAACTTTCTCGTATTTCTTTGCATATAGAATTTTTTCTATCTTAGATCTTCCTCCATCAACAGTGACATTTTGTTAAAAAAAAAACAACAACATTATTCTTACTGCTCTGAAAGCAGTGTTATTTCTTTCAGGAAATTCAAATCTAGTATTAGCATTACAGTAAAGCTCCTTAATTCAGTATGATTTGGTTTAATAAGCTTTTGAGGAGCTTAAACGTTTCTAATGTGATCAAACACTCAAGTTTTGACCTGTTATAAACTCAACTGGGCTGTTTGACATTAAAGAGTTGAGTTAAAGTTCAGGCGTGTTCAGCTGAGCTTGAGTTTGGGTTTATATTATGCATATTTACCCAAAGCTCTTCATCACACTTGTGCTTTCCAGCCGATTTTAACATTTTAGAGCAGCAAGTCAATAACCGTTTTTATCTCGGACAGCTGTCTAAAATAGTGTCAGATCTCTGAGAACAGGAGTAGTTGTGTGTGTGTGTGTTGTGCAGTAAGTTAAGCAGTGTGTATTTTGTGTGTTGTGCGGTTTTGGATGTGGTTGTTTTGATGCGTTTATGTTTGGCACTGCGTGTGCGCGTGTGGCATCTGTTTTGCTGTCGATGTGTAATTAAAAGTCGGCACCGAAACCCAACACGTTTAAAGCTCAGAGGGACGGAGAGATTAGTCATTATGTTCTTTTGATTTATGCTGATTTCCTGTGTGTTTTAATTGCAGACATTTTTGTCTAATTATACTAATCTCAGGAAATGTGTGTGTGGCAGCCGATGTTTAGGAAAAGCAATTCTCGCTCCTAATAAGTCGTGAATGGGAATGTTTACACACACCTGAGCTGTGGTCTGTGAGGTGTTTGCAGAGGGAAATACTGCGGTGACTGAGTAAATCTCAACAGGTGATGTTTCTGGTCCTCTGGGACGCCTCTTTAAGAGGGTAAACACACACACACACACACACACACAGTGTAAACACTCCTGCTGAGTAGTGAACCCGAGAGCTTCACCTGAGCAGGTCCTGCATGTGTGGCTGATTTTAAACATGACATTTTACAGGATGTTGATAGATTCCACTTAACCAAAGCTGTAAAGTATGTTGTAAAACATCAAATTCATTTACAGCATAACACACACATAACCTGAATGGGTGAGATACTGACACACACCTGACACATAACTGCATTGAGAACATAATATACACGTGAAATATCTGGCTAAGTAAATGAGTAAGTTTTTTTTTTAACTATCATAAGGTGTTTTTAGACCTAATGCACTGCTTCTAGTGGCTTTTTGCTTTTTTAAACTGTGGCAAAAGAAATAAAAGGCATCAGGAAATGTTTAAATGTATTTATAATGATCATAATAAGTGTTTTTTCCGGCCGGTATAAGTTCAGTTCTGTACCTGTAGGCTGTTTATTGCAATTTGCTGCGTTAATGTCACGCAGAATTTACATTTGAGCATCCAATCAGATGTTTTTGAATAAATCTGCGTCTGGTGTCTCTACTGAGAATGATAAAAGTTCTATATAGAAGCTAAACATGTTTATATGTATATTATTATATACATACTTATGTTATCTACACGACAGTTCATAAATTTGGGGTCAGGAAGATGATTAATACTTTTATTTTGCAAGGATGCATTATATTGATAAAAAGTGACAATGAATGAATTTATAATGTTACAAAAGATTTCTATTTCAAATAAATGATGTTGTTTGAACTTTCTATTTATTAAAGAATCCTGAAAAACATGTATCATGGTTTCCACAAAAATGTTACACATCATCTGTTTTCAACTTGGATATTAATAATAATAATAATAAGTTCTTTTGAGCAGCAAATCAGCATATTAGAATGATTTCTGAAGGATCATGTGACACTGAAAACTGGAGTAATGATGCTGAAAATTCAGCTTTGATCACAGGAATGAATTACATTTTAAAATACACATAGAATTAGTAATATTTTCACAATATTTCCACTGTATCTTTGATCAAATAAATGCAGCTTTGGTGAGTGTAAGAGACTTAATTAAAAAAAAAATAAAAAAAAAACGTATCGACCCCAAACTGATCCGAAGCCACTATAATTTTAATCTTTAGAGAAACACGCAGGAAAAAGAGTGTTGGTATTTCTCGGTAGACGTGCGGTCTAGTTTTTAATGCTGGACTTCTGTAAGTGGGTTACTGGGTCACTCTGTGTTTCCAGGTCTTGATTCCCTTCTGGTGGTGCTTGTGTGGAAAAACAGCTGTAACATCACCTCCATTTACAGCTTTTTCCCTAAACATCCTTAAGAAAACATATATATACTTTTGCGAAAGTTTGACCCGCAGCTAATGCTTACTGAGGTAAATATTAGCTCTGCCAGCAAGCGCTCACGTTTTTCTCCCCCAGTGAAGAGCAAAATGTTGATCCTAACAGCATCTGGGACTGTTTACATGAGAGATAGTTCATTATATACACACTATAGCGAAGCGTTCGGTCTGTTATGTACAGTAGATGTGCGACAAACCTTCACATTTGCAATTATCACCACATTTATTCCTATCAAACCACCTAATTTGCTAGTCTGAGATCACACAAGTATCTTCCGCCACTGCTTTTATTTCCCACAGTTGGCTAAATGATAAAGATATGCAATCGGCTGTCTAAATTAAGATCTTTTGACTGACACACCTCATTATCATCGAGCTGTTAAAGCGTGTCATTTTAAGACCTATATATATAAAACAGCTCATTTTGGGGAAGCCCTTGGAGCATTGCCTTACCTTTAAACCATAGCGAAGTGTTTCACCTCAGCAAACCTCATTGCTATTTTGACTGCTGAATAGCTTTGGCTAACCAGAGAACCTCAGCGTGGTTCAGTGATTCGCATCTCTGACGCCTCCGTCGGTCTCAGCAGTTCCCACAGGTGCTAAGAAGAATGTAATCAGTTTAATTAACGCTGTAGCTGTGTAATTTTAGCATGTACGCCTCAAACGAACGGGCAGCTCTGATTATAGAGTCAGATATCTCAGGCAGTGAAAATGTGTTTGCGTGTGTGCGTCTACATGAACTGTTGATATTACGTTTATGCTCACATCAGCCGCTTGCAGGAGTGAATTACGTGAGATTTGCCGTTTTGTAGTTTGTCGAGTAACACTTTTACAGTTATCCATTGCATTTAAGAGATATTTTATTAAGCTCATTCAGTTCCTGGGAATTGAATCCATGATCATGTCATGCTGTACTGTTTGAGCTGCAGGAATGTCATAATACAAACAAAAACTGTTATAAATATTATTTTAAATATAATAAACTCTGACTTTAGAACTCGTAATTGTGAGAAAAACTCTGAATTGTGAGATAAAAAGTCGCAATTGCATCTTATAAAGTCTTTTTTTCCCTCACAATTGGACATTTTAACACGCAATTGCGAGTTTATATCTTGCAATTCTGACTTTATATCACACAATTTTGACTTTATAACTCTTTATAACTCACAATTTTGACTTTATAACTCAACTCACAATTTTGACTTTATAACTCACAATTTTGACTTTATAACTCAACTCACAATTTTGACTTTATAACTCACAATTCTGACTTTATAACTCACAATTTTGACTTTATAACTCACAATTTTGACTTTATAACTCACAATTCTGACTTTATAACTCACAATTCTGACTATAACTCACAATTCTGACTTTATAACTCACAATTTTGACTTTATAACTCACAATTTTGACTTTATAACTCTTTATAACTGACAATTTTGACTTTATAACTCACAATTCTGACTTTATAACTCACAATTTTGACTTTATAACTCACAGTTTTGACTTTATAACTCACAATTCTGACTTTATAACTCACAATTCTGACTATAACTCACAATTCTGACTTTATAACTCACAATTTTGACTTTATAACTCACAGTTTTGACTTTATAACTCACAATTCTGACTTTATAACTCACAATTCTGACTATAACTCACAATTCTGACTTTATAACTCACAATTTTGACTTTATAACTCATAATTTTGACTTTATAACTCTTTATAACTGACAATTTTGACTTTATAACTCACAATTCTGACTTTATATCTCACAATTTTGACTTTATAACTCACAATTTTGACTTTATAACTCAACTCACAATTCTGACTTTATATCTCACAATTTTGACTTTATAACTCACAATTTTGACTTTATAACTCAACTCTCAATTCTGACTTTATAACTCACAATTTTGACTTTATAACTCACAATTCTGACTTTATAACTCACAACTCTGACTTTATAACTCACAATTCTGACTTTATAACTCACAATTTTGACTTTATAACTCACAATTTTGACTTTATAACTCTTTATAACTCACAATTTTGACTTTATAACTCACAATTCTGACTTTATATCTCACAATTTTGACTTTATAACTCACAATTTTGACTTTATAACTCAACTCACAATTTTGACTTTATAACTCACAATTTTGACTTTATAACTCACAATTCTGACTTTATAACTCACAATTCTGACTATAACTCACAATTCTGACTTTATAACTCACAATTTTGACTTTATAACTCACAATTTTGACTTTATAACTCTTTATAACTCACAATTTTGACTTTATAACTCACAATTTTGACTTTATAACTGACAATTTTGACTTTATAACTCACAATTCTGACTTTATAACTCACAATTCTGACTATAACTCACAATTCTGACTTTATAACTCACAATTTTGACTTTATAACTCACAATTTTGACTTTATAACTCACAATTTTGACTTTATAACTCTTTATAACTCACAATTTTGACTTTATAACTCACAATTTTGACTTTATAACTGACAATTTTGACTTTATAACTCACAATTCTGACTTTATATCTCACAATTTTGACTTTATAACTCACAATTTTGACTTTATAACTCACAGTTTTGACTTTATAACTCACAATTCTGACTTTATAACTCACAATTCTGACTATAACTCACAATTCTGACTTTATAACTCACAATTTTGACTTTATAACTCATAATTTTGACTTTATAACTCTTTATAACTGACAATTTTGACTTTATAACTCACAATTCTGACTTTATATCTCACAATTTTGACTTTATAACTCACAATTTTGACTTTATAACTCAACTCACAATTTTGACTTTATAACTCACAATTTTGACTTTATAACTCACAATTTTGACTTTATAACTCACAATTCTGACTTTATAACTCACAATTCTGACTATAACTCACAATTCTGACTTTATAACTCACAATTTTGACTTTATAACTCACAATTTTGACTTTATAACTCTTTATAACTCACAATTTTGACTTTATAACTCACAATTCTGACTTTATATCTCACAATTTTGACTTTATAACTCACAATTTTGACTTTATAACTCAACTCACAATTTTGACTTTATAACTCACAATTTTGACTTTATAACTCACAATTCTGACTTTATATCTCACAATTCTGACTATAACTCACAATTCTGACTTTATAACTCACAATTTTGACTTTATAACTCACAATTTTGACTTTATAACTCTTTATAACTCACAATTTTGACTTTATAACTCACAATTTTGACTTTATAACTGACAATTTTGACTTTATAACTCACAATTCTGACTTTATAACTCACAATTCTGACTATAACTCACAATTCTGACTTTATAACTCACAATTTTGACTTTATAACTCACAATTTTGACTTTATAACTCACAATTTTGACTTTATAACTCTTTATAACTCACAATTTTGACTTTATAACTCACAATTTTGACTTTATAACTGACAATTTTGACTTTATAACTCACAATTCTGACTTTATATCTCACAATTTTGACTTTATAACTCACAATTTTGACTTTATAACTCACAATTTTGACTTTATAACTCACAATTGGGAGTTTACATCTCACAATTCTGTGAAAAAAGTCAGAATTGTAAGATAAAAAGTCGCAATTATCTTTTTTATTTTTAAAGAAATAAGCTTCCATAGTTTGCAACCCTTTTTACATGTATATCTGAGCCAAACATGATATTCAAAAAAAAATATAAGGGATGGAGTTTGATTTTGTCCATCTGGAAATTGATGGGACTGTTAAAAGTGGGCGTTACATAAAGCCATACAAATGAGAGTTTGCTAAAACAATGACTATTTATCTGTTTTCCTTTATTTCAGAGGATAAGAAAGATGTTATTTTTGTGAAGACACATGTTTTCATCTGGAGCAGTGTGCATTATTAGAATGCAGAATTAGATGAATCATTCAGAAATAGATGAGCCATTCAGATTTAGATGAATCATTCAGAAGTAGATGAATCATTCAGAATTAGGTGAATCCTTCAGAATTAGGTGAATCCTTCAGAAATAGATGAATCATCCAGATTTAGATGAATCATTCAGATTTTGGTGAATCATTCAGACATAGATTAATCATTCAGAATTAGAACAAGAACGTGTATTAAGAGAAGAGAAGGGTCAAGTTTGGTCTCATGACGTCTTGATGAAAAAATGGCACACTTCAGCTTTAAAGATGCGCACTTCAGATCCAAATATTCTTTTTCGTTTCTCTGCGAGCGGCAGTGAAATGAACAGATATTTTATATAAATACCTCAAGGAAAAATGTAAACGCTCTGAAGCATCGCAGCGCTGTCTTCTCTTAGACTAAATCAGACTGACCTGATCAGAATCACAGTAAGAGGTCATGGATAAACAGCATCTGTCTGTTTCATTCTGTCACTCTGTCTTCAATGTAAATAAGACATGCTTAAGACAATGACCAGGGATGTGTGTGTGTATGTGTGTGTGTGTGAGTGTGTGTTCCTCGAGTGATTTTAACAAGCTGCAGCTGGAGGTGATTTGCAGACAATGAAATTGTTCCTCAAGTTGATCACCTAAACACACACAAACACTTTAGCACAAATGTGTGTGCATATGTGCATTTAAAGCCTGTCACAAAGCAGACGTATGAACTGTGTGTGGTCTTCCCTCGATATCTCCACTAGAGCGGAAAGGTTGTGCGTATGCAACTTAGTTCGTAGACGGTGTTTCTGGTGTTCAAATGGTCAGCTGACCTCTAAACACATTCATCACTTTTTATTATGCTGTGGTGGGTCGCTCTGATGGTGTGCTTATTGCATACTATGTGCAATGCAGCCTATAATGCATAGTGTTTTCAGCATGCATACTGACATGATTAAAGGGATCCTTGACTTTGATTTCACTTAACTTTTAACTTTAGTTAGTGCGTAATGTTGCTGTTTAAGCACAAACGACATCTGTAAAGTTACGACGCTCAAAGTTAAATTCAAAGTGTGATCTTTTCTTTTACAGAAATCGCTTTTTAAGGACTGCAACAAACGACTGCTAGGGGCTACAATGAGCTTTACATGATTTTACATAAAGCCCCGCCCTCTTTTGGAAAGCTCATTTGCATTTAAAGGGACACAAACAAAAACGGCATGTTTTTGCTCACATGATGATAAATGATCTGTGGGGTGTTTTGAGCTGAAACTTCACAAACACTTACTGGGGACACCAGAGACTTATTTTACATCTTGTGAAAGGGGCATTATAGGTCACCTTTAAAACAGTACGCTATGTTGTTATCATGTGGTAGTGGTAGAATGCTATGTTGTCACATGACCTCACTATTTTGCATGTTGAATTCAATAAAGTCGGTTTTTTGCAAATCTAATGTAATTATAGATGCCTTAACTACTGCTGCCCAATCAATTTACACAAATCACAGACAGATTTGAGGCTGCTGAATGGTTTAATAATATAATATTAAAGACAACTGTTGATCTTTATATATGACTTGAAATGGCTGTAAACTAATTTTGTGCCTCTGTCTCTCCTTTTTTTTTGCAGCTGAGCCAGCCGATCTCCTAAAGATTTTAGATTTTCACAGTTTGCCAGAGGGTGTAATGAAAACTACAGGCTTCTGCACACACAGGAAGTCATCAAAAGGGCCCGATGTCGCCTACAGAGTCACAAAAGATGCACAGCTTAGCGCTCCTACGAAACAACTCTACCCCTGTGAGTACATGAGCACACGTGAACCCATAAAAACACACAAGTGCACCTGTTTACTTTTCTTCATTCTTTCCAGTGTGTGTTTGGGCTGCTGGTGTCTTTTCAGAAGACACAGACACTCTGCCCTAAATATTCAGAAACTCTTTTTTTCGTCCTCTCATCCTCTGCTGACACACTGTATAATCTATGTAGACAAATGAGAGAGATGATGCAATTCCTCTCTGTGACTGCATTTCTCACTCTTGAGTCAGAAAAAAATTCTATGCAAGTACACAAACATAAAAAAGAGAAAAAGGGTCGGGTCGAAATTCTGAGACCACATGGAAATCTTAGATTTCTTGTTCATTTTAACCTGGGGAAAAAATTCTTTAAAATTGTGACATAAAATTAAATGTTTTGTTTTGAAACGTTTGTTTTATTGTATTTTCAGTTGAGTAAAATACTGAGAGTCAATGAAATTCATGTTTATTCAATTTCATTTATGCAAAATAGTAACATTTTAAGCAGTAGTCTCCACCACTGTGTTTTGCATGCTAATATCATGTTCTTGCGTTTTGCATTCATACACATTTTGGAAAATAGTGACATGTGAAATAAAAAAAACATGTAATTATGTAATTGAGTTCATTTTGGGCCTTACTGTACAATACGTGTCGCTCTCTGACCTGTCTGTGTATGTGTGTGTGTCTGAGCACCTCATTTCTACATAGTGGGCTGGAGAGTCACCATGCCCTAGACTCTGCTTTTGGCAGGAACTCTGAAAATCTCGAGAATTTGATGGAAGGAGGGAGAGACGAGGCAGACGAGGAGAGAGATGCAATACCAGCGTAATGAGACTAAACTAGATGAGGCTAAATCAAACAGAGTTTCAGTACTTCAGCTTGCATTGGCTGTGTTTCAAACTCTAGTGAGCTGACTACCTAGACAGTATTTTTTAAGCTTCATAAGTTTGTTCCAGACGCAAAGGCTTTTTTGAAACAAATATAGCATATACGTAGCCCATACTATACTGACTACTAAGATAGCTTGGTAGAAAAAGTTTAGTTTTCTTATTGGAGAATCTGTAAAATCTGTAAAAAATCTAATTAAAATTGTAATTTATTTTTATTTTAAGACAAAAATAACTATTTATTTATTTGCCAGTTTTTCATTTTATTATAAGTAAGGAACCCAGGAAGTAAAATATATTTAATTTTTTTTTATTTTAAAATGTTTTACTGTGCTAAAAAAAAATCGAAACCCCTATTTGGATTTTTTCAAGAGGTTCCCATTCCGTTATGCTTCGTCTAGCGGTTATTGAATGAAAATGTCCTCAGAAGATAGCTCAGTATAATACATACAATTTTTACACATTTTCCTAGCTATTTAATTGGGAATTTGTCATTGATAATCATGTATGTATATACGTATTTATAGTCCTAATTCTAATAAACACATCTCTTCATTTATGAATCATTTTACCTTTGAGGATGTCCCCAAATGTCCCCAGAAGGGAGGTTTTGTCAGATTTAACTCACTTCTGGGGATGATTTTGTCCCTTAAGTACAGCTAAGTAAACACACACGCCTGACTGCTTGAGAAACGTACAGGCTGAGTGAAAGCATATGGAAGAAATGAATCATCTATCGCTCCAAATACAATGCATCTGTTCTTTCTCTCTGTACACTTTTCACTCCGATGCTCAGGATTTATTTCACACACACACACACACACACACACACACACACACACACACACACAGCCGGCTAAGAAAAACTCTCCTGGCCAAAACTTGCCTATTCTTTTTCTTCATCTTTTCATAACTCCTCCTCCTCTTCTTGTCTCTGTCCTCCTCCTCATCTACACCCGTAAGGCCATTGTCTCCCTTTAGTGCCGCGTCTCCATGGTAACAGAGAGGGGTCGTAGGTCACTTGAGCTCTGAAGATGGTTTGTAAACATGCTGGAAAGTCAAACCTCTAGACAGACCTGATGAAAAACAGATCCGGGTCAAATGCAGACATGGCCCTTCTAGATTTTAAATCAAATTTCAGACCTTGAAGGGATAGCTAAAGATATATAAAGGGTCTTTCTCTGCCACTGATGGAATTTTCCGGCTTCTTATTTTCATACGGTAGGGGGCGGTATTATGCATCTTCTGAATGAGTTGAGAATCTTTGGATGAAAACACAGGCACAAAAAGGAGCAGAAACAAGCAATAAAAGCATTTCTTCTCCACGTCGTAGTTTATTTTTTCTCAGCTTGCATCTCAAAATGCATGAAGCTAGAATAAAATGTTTCTTTTATTGTTAGTTAAAAAGCAGCATAATAGCCTAGCCCCGCACTTTTCAGTCTCGTTTATACGTATAACCTGTAGGATGATCTATAAAATAGGATCTTGAAATCAATTCATGTAGTCACTGAAGGGTTTTAAGTGTGCAGTAATGTGACTCCAGCATTCCTTTAGGTCGTCTGCATAAAGACTTAATTCTGACTCACGGAAAGAGAGAGAGAGATGAGACCGTAGATATGACGTCCTCTCTGAACTCCGGTTTTGTTTCATATTGCCCTGGCGACGGGCAGCCCTCGTCTCCAGAGCGATGGCCCTTGGCTCTCGCCCTTTGACCTTTGGATCTGTCTTTAACGCACACGCACAGGAAGCCAGGACAAAAGCACAGAGCATCTCTTGTTGTGGCGTGTGAAGCATGTGAACATGACACTTGGGTGAACATGTAGCAAACCTCATGGAATCAGTTGAGTTCCATTTCTGACTTCCATTGATTTTCTATTGTTTAATCCAAGCCCGAAACCTAACCCTACCCATCACAGAAACACTAGATTCAAGCAAAAAACATATTTTGGCCTATTTATAAACCATTTTAACTAGTGAGGACCAGTAAAATGCCCTCACTTGTTCTTTGTCCTAATATTTCACAGAAACGGAAGATCACAAGATTAATATTTAAATACACTTGTTAACAGGGATCTATACTATCTCTTACGAAGTAGTTTAGCATCGTAGAATATCTACTATAACTCTTACAAAATAGCTAGATGTAGAATATGGACTAATAAAGCATTTTTTAATTCTAATGAATCAGTGGTTTTGAATATAAGTGTAACATCTGCAAAACATCTAGTATATCTCATAAAGCTCATGAAGCAATATAGAATCTCTTAATCCGTTACATCTATAGAATCTCTTACAAAGCGATTTAGCATTCTAGAAGAAGACACTTCTAGAATACAGACTTACAAATTAATGGGAATTTCACAGCAATGCCATAAAAGAAACATTTCTTTACAGTGGAAAATGGCATCACTGCAAAAAAAAAGGACTTAAAATCTTTATTTTTCTCCTTTGAAGCCCGAAAGTGATCTGGAATATCGCTTATGAATGCCTCGGGTGATTATAGTGTCTGAGCAATGAAGTAATGAATGTCTCTTATCTAGAATAAGTCTAGGTCTTTGATAGCAATCTAGAATATAATTAATGTTCATGTTCGCTCATTGACTGTTGTTTTCAGGGACGGTTCTCTCAGCGTAGCTTGAAAGATTTCCATTTCAGTCAGATGTTAAGTATCTTGAGTCTTGTGGCCGATGCCATCCCTTCATTTCATTACTTTTATTAAACAGTGTGTGAAATGAAGCACTTAATGCAAACAAAAGCAGAACTCAAACTCCTTTACTGAACGGTTCAGATCATTAGCATTTTAAAGAAATCTGTGCTGATCAGATCTCATTCATTTTTTTGTAAATTAGAGTGAAACAATTGAGATAAGCAGTGTTTTTTGTATGAATTACAAGTTTAAAAGGTTAAATAAGGTCAAAAACGGTTCTTCTATGGCGCCGCTGCGAAAACCCAGTTTTAGAAGAGTTGTAATGGTGTGAATCACATCTGAAGACTCAAAAAATATCTCCAGACATAAACAAAGGATAAAAAGGAGGAGTTAGACATGGAGACAGGATTCCAGAAAAGCTGTCTGAAGTCTGAGGTGGGGTTATAGTAACGTGTTCTCTCCAAACCATTAGAAACTTTATGAAGTCCAGTAATGACTCGAAACCTCTGCAGTTGACTAAAGCGTTTCCACACAATGGCATAAACACACTGAACACAGGACCAATCATCAGGTGTGTTTACTGCACAGATGTATGGATGCTTTGTCTGTTGGATGACTGGAAAACTCACTTCCTGTCCTACCAGCCCAGATTTTCCCAGAGGTTTGGCGGTGGGCATCTGTTTGGCACATGTTGTGTGTGTCCGCAAGAGAGAAGTCATGTCTGTTTTTCTCATTTTAGAAAGAGACTGTTTAATTTCACCATTTTTTCCTTCTCTTTCTGCGTTTTTTTGAAGTCTGACTTGACAAAGTCTTAAAGGGACAGATCACCAAAAATGACAATTCTGACATTGTTTACTCAAAATGTGCCATGAAACTCTGAAGTCTTGTTTGCTGTCAGGTTCACATTCAAATATGTTGTCAAGTTTGACGGCAGTGATGACAAATGAGCCACGAGAGCTAAGACAATACGTTTTTTTAAGCAAATAACATTAAATGTTGGTGTTAAATACACACTATTTTAACATTATGACTGACTTAACTGTCACTTTTGATCAATTTAATGCATCCTTGCTGAATGATTGTATTAATTTCTAAAAAAAACTTCCTGACTCCAAACTTTCTTCAGAACAATGCACAACTCATATGTTTATGATGCTTTACTGGCATTTTTGGAGCTCGACAGCTCTAGTCACCAAGAGTCAACTTCTTGTTGACTTGAAATGTTCATTTTCAGTGAGCTGTTCCTTTAAGAATGTTGCTCATATATTTTTCTCTTTGTTTGTAGTGGTGATTCTCTCTCTCTCTCTGTTTGTTCTCTCCACCTCTTTCTGCTAGATGAATTAGAGTAATAAAATGTCTCTTAGGGAACAGCTGTTCTCCTCATTACTCTCCATCGCTCTCTCTACTCTTTCCCAGTAGATCCAAGACTCTTATCAACACAGACACACACACAGACTGTTACAGAGTTTCCCAAAGATGTGCCAAGTTCCCCATGAGATCCAACCGTTTTCCATTCTGCTCTTATCCGTGTCAAATACTTTATCTATGTTACCTGACAGCATCTGTCCGCTCAGAGACGTGATGTAATGTTCTGTCGCACACCGTTCGCAGTTTTTCGCTCCCAGAAAACCCCTAAAACACATTTGATTTCCAAGAATAACACCGTCTCTGTCTTTAGCGTCCGTATTTCCTGAGGACTTCTCCATCTTGGCGACGGTGAGGCCAAATAAAGGCAGTCAGTCCTTCCTGCTGTCGGTGTATAATGAACAGGGCATCCAGCAGCTCGGTCTGGAAGTGGGACGCTCTCCTGTCTTCCTGTACGAGGATCACCTGGGCAAACCTGGCCCGGAGGACTACCCGCTCTTCAGAGGGGTCAACTTGGCAGACGGAAAGTAAGACACTTACACAAGCTGTATATTAAACATGGAATATGTTCAATATGTTTTTTCTTAACACTGGAGACTTCAGGACCAGTTACGTAACGTCTGGTTATGATTCATTGTGTTTGGTTTTTACTGTTAGCTTTGATGTGTGACATATGTAATCTGTCACTCTGGTGTAAAGCCAACACCTGCACAGGTGAGCAGACACAGGTGTAACATCCTATATAACTACATAAACACTGAAAAACCACACATATACATACATATTTTACAGTAAACTCTGGGTGGATTGTTAGACAGACAGATAGACAGACAGACACACAGACAGACAGACAGATAGATAGATAAATAGGTAGATAGATAGATAGATAGATAGATAGATAGATAGATAGATAGATAGATAGATAGATAGACAGACAGACAGATAGATAAATAGATAGATAGATAGACAGACAGACAGACAGACAGATAGATAGATAGATAGATAGATAGATAGACAGACAGACAGACAGACAGATAGATAGATAGATAGATAAATAGGTAGATAGATAGATAGATAGATAGATAGATAGATAGATAGATAGATAGATAGATAGACAGACAGACAGATAGATAAATAGATAGATAGATAGATAGATAGACAGACAGACAGACAGACAGATAGATAGATAGATAGATAGATAGATAGATAGATAGATAGATAGATAGATAGATAGATAGATAGATAGATAGACAGACAGACAGACAGACAGACAGATAGATAGATAAATAGGTAGATAGATAGATAGATAGATAGATAGATAGATAGATAGATAGATAGATAGATAGATAGATAGATAGATAGATAGACAGACAGACAGATAGATAAATAGATAGATAGATAGATAGATAGACAGACAGACAGACAGACAGACAGACAGATAGAGAGATAGATAGATAGATAGATAGATAGATAGACAGACAGACAGACAGATAGATAGATAGATAGATAGATAGATAGATAGATAGATAGATAGATAGATAGATAGATAGATAGATAGATAGATAGATAGAATAGATAGACAGACAGACAGACAGACAGACAGACAAACAGACAGATAGATAGATTGATTGATTGATATATAGATAGATAGATAGATAGATAGATAGATAGATAGATAGATAGATAGATAGATAGATAGATAGACATAGAGTGATCATTCTATAACCCCCATTTGTGTGTGTGTGTTTTACTCAGGTGGCATCGTGTGGGAATCAGTGTTCACAAACAGAGCATCACTCTGATTTTAGACTGTAAGAAAAAGGTGACACGGACGCTATCCAGAAGCCCTCACCCCATCATCGACACCAAAGGCATCGTGGTCTTCGGAACGCGTATCCTGGACGAGGAGGTCTTTGAGGTAAGGAGGAACTCCTTTTCTTCATCCATTGAAACTTTCAGGTGGATCAAGTATCAGCTTTGTCTCTGATGTTTTTCCTTTACTAAATGCTAAAAAATGATTGGGAAAAACAATGGTTGACATGGATATTGAGTAAAAGGCTATAAAATGAATGTGAATAGCATCTCATATCATTTGGTCTTTAACAATTTGACAAGAAATGTTTGAGTTCCGAGTTTTATTCCGATCGCAGACTTGTTGAACTCAGTTTGAGTCGTTGTTGAGATTTCTCCAGGAACTGGAAATCTTTGTCTCTAAAGACAAAACTGAGAAGCGAGAGACTCCAGTGAGCTGTGTGTCTTTGGTCTTGTTGGACAGTGTGCTCATGGTCTTTAGCAGGGGTCTGTGGATGTGTGTCTGTGGTCTTCACTGAGCATTTAAGTATTTCAGCGTCTCTCTGTAACTGTCAAGTTGAGATGTGAGAGAGGAACGTGGTTGTGTTTGTTTAGCACCTAGTTGTGGTTATGTAGTGCTAATGTAAGATTGTAGGGTTACCCTGTGGCACAATGGTTTATAGACTGTCCTGTGTGCATGTGTGTGTAATGGTCAGGTCAACCATAAACGTTTAAAATAAGTATACAGTACATTTGAAGTGTGGCTGTGCTTATATTTTTGGTCAGACTGTATTGCGCAATGATGATGATATATCATATGCTTACTTTTTGTGTAGCATGTCCACTAAAGGGACATGGTGATGGTGGAAAGAATGAAACGTTTACTTTTGCGTTTACTTTTGTGTTATGCATATAAACTTAGCATTTGCTCTCAAATCTTTTACATTCCCCTGGGAAACTTTGCATTCACTCGCAAAACTTTAGTGTTGAAAATAATGAGATGTGAGTAAAAATGCTACATTTCTGGTGGGATGCAATAGTTTTGGAAGAGAATGCAAATGTGTTGCAAAAAAATGCAAAAATGCGATCAAACTAAATTTCTCAGGGAACACAATCGTTTGGCGAGAAGATGAAAATGTTTTGTGAACAAATGTAAAATTTCTGGGGGAACGCAAACGTTTGGCTAGAAAATGCAAATGTTATGCACACAAATGTAAAATTTCTGGGGAAACAAACGTTTGGCTAGACAATGCAAATGTTATAGGAACAAACGTTCATTTTTGGGGGAACAGAAATGTTTGGCTCGAAAATGCAAATGTTATGCACACAAATGTAAAATTTCTGGGGAAACAAACGTTTGGCTAGACAATGCAAATGTTATGGGAACAGACGTTCATTTTTTGGAGAAACAAACGTTTGGCTAGAAAATGCAAATGTTATGCAAACAAATGTAAAATTTTTGGTGAAACAAATGTTTGGCTAGAAAATGCAAATGTTATGCAAACAAATGTAAAATTTCTGGGGAAACAAATGTTTGGCTAGAAAATGCAAATGTTATGGGAACAAGCGTTCATTTTTTGGGGAAACAAACGTTTGGCTAGAAAATGCAAATGTTATGGGAACAAACGTTTATTTTTTGGGGAACAGAAACATTTGGTAAGAAAATGCAAATGTTATGCGAACAAATGTAAAATTTCTGGGGAAACAAACGTTTGGCGAGAAAATGCAAATGTTATGCGAACAAATGTAAAATTTCTGGGGAAACAAACGTTTGGCGAGAAAATGCAGATGTTATGCAAACAAATATAAAATTTCTGGTGAAACAAACGTTTGGCTAGAAAATGCAAATGTTATGCAAACAAATGTAAAATTTCTGGGGAAACAAACGTTTGGCGAGAAAATGCAAATGTTATGTGAACATGTAAAATGTCTCGGGCAACAAACTCTTATCTAGAAAATGCAAATGTTATGCAAACAATTGTAAAATTTCTGGGGAAACAAACGTTTGGCGAGAAAATGCAAATGTTATGTGAACATGTAAAATGTCTCGGGCAACAAACTCTTATCTAGAAAATGCAAATGTTATGCAAACAATTGTAAAATTTTTGGTGAAACAAATGTTTGGCTAGAAAATGCAAATGTTATGCAAACAAATGTAAAATTTCTGGGGAAACAAACGTTTGGCGAGAAAATGCAAATGTTATGTGAACATGTAAAATGTCTTGGGCAACAAACTCTTATCTAGAAAATGCAAATGTTATGCAAACAATTGTAAAATTTGAATGTAAAAAAAATGTTTTGTGAACAAGTAAAATTTCTGGGGAACACAATAATTTTGCGAGCGAACACAAAGTTATAATTTTGAGTTTTGCAACTGAATGCAATAGCATTGAAAAATAAAACTATCTCATATTTATTTTCCTTCACCATGTGCCCTTAGGGCATCCATAGTATGTGAACTTTGCACGGTACGCACATTTTCTGTTTGCATAGATGTAATTATCCAGAAAACGTCCTACATTTGCCACTTGGTGGGATACTGTTTCCCACAATGCAATGTGCTTGACTTTTCATTTCCAGTGTGACGAATGAACCAGAAGCGATGTCAACAATTGGATCAGACAGCCAAACTGAACAAAAATAAAAAAGAATTTATATTTCTAGGATGATGACTTCATGTATGCACTGTAGTGAATATCATTGCTTATTCTCCTCTCAAAAAAAAAAAACAGTAGGAATAAAACATTTATAATGTAGTAAGCAACACCTCTATGTTAATGTTTTATTTGGAACATGTACATATCCAAAACACAATAGAAACTACATAGCGACTTTCTAATTACTACTTTGAACATCTTTGCAGTGGCATTGTAGCAGAGTTTTGCATAAGAATGAGTTCTTTTTCTATCTCAGTGTGTCTTGATAGCAAAAACTGCAGGATTGTGGGATTGGAACAGTCCACGAGTGGATGTGAGTCATTCAGAAGGACTGTAGGTGATGTTAGTGTCCATCCCGAGGGTTTTTGACCGCAGACACACAGGGTTCGTGGAATGCTGATGTGTCTTTAAGGTTTGGTCTACCTTTCTGTTTGAAGTCGAAGTGTTTGGAGAAAAGGGAAAGAGCCGTGTGTTTTTTTTCCACAGAGCGAGACACCGAGTCACCACAGAACTTTAACCAAACCTCTGCTGTATACACACACCTACACACTGAAGACATATTTCATTACAGAGTCTGCACATGTAATTCAATTCCCTTAAATGCTGACAAATTTCACTATGGACCTCTAAGATAAACAGAGAGAGAGAGAGAGAGAAGAGACGAAAGACAGAGAGGAACAATGGTGAATCTGAAAATCAAATAGACATTGAACAAAAAGCGTGCACTAGATGGTGTGTTATTTTCATGAAGCAGATCTGTTAAGCGATACGGTTTATATTTAGCTTTAAGTGCTTGAATTTCTCTGGTTGTTTTAAAAGAAATTAATAGAAAATGTTGCGTCCTTCAGGAGACATCACATGTTCCCCCGGTTTCCCAGACTAAAATGCACGTTTTTCTCTCAAGATGCACACCAGTAATGTTTTTGTTCGAGGACATGTTTATAAAAGCTACTTAAATGCCCTAATTGAACTAAGGCCTGATCCTGGGTTAATCTAAGCCCTGTCTGTGGAACCAGATCATTATCTCTTATTCCAAAACCTTGTGAGCTGCCTATTTTTAGAACTGTACTGTAGGTTGTAAAATGATGCTGTCTTGTAAGAAATCGACAGCATGTGTACTTTATAGCATAGCCATTAATCCCAGAATGCACTGGGACGAGCTCACCGATTTCATCCAAGATGACAGATAAGAGACATTTTGACGATGAATATACTTAATTTGTATTCAGTAATGGACAGTGTTGACAAAAATAGTTCTGTTTAATTAAAATGTACCCAGTTTTGTGTGATCTATGTGCTTTTGCTTATTATTTTATGCTACCATTATTTTAAAGGATTGGTTCACGCATCGCTTCGTTTCCAAAGGCCTTTAATAACCCTCCAGAGCCGGGTGGAATAGGTTTATGATGGATGGATGTGGATGGAGACACTTTCTTCAGCTCATACTCCTTTGGTAGCTCATTATTGCCATTATTAAGCTCGGATGTGTCAGGATATTTATTAATATTTCTCCGACTGTCTTCGTCAGAAACAAGAAAGTCATATACACCCAGGATGGCTTGAGGGTGAGGAAAGCTTGGGGCAGTTTTCATTTGAAAGTGAGCTCTGTTGGAATCTATTGGAATCGTTTATAATATTCCAGTCGATAGTTTACATTTCTGAGATTATGATTTATGGCACTCGCTCATTTAAATATACTATGTAGTGATGTAGCAACTGCTTATTAGAGCACATATTATAATTATTCCTCATGTTAACATCGAGCTATGTTGGAATGAGTCGAGTATCTTCTGTGCTTCACATGAGAAGCACTAGTTTCTGTGGAGCGTTCCAAATCAGACAGTTCCGTTTGATTTAGAACTTTGCTTTAGAACGCACACACCTATGCAGACAGGAGACAGCAGTGCAGATGTTTATCTTCAGTCTCCTGCAGCATCATACTGTTATCAGTTTTAGGCTTGTATCAGATGGAAAAGTTTGCTTCATAGCAGCGCATGAATATCTCACACACATAGAGAGACAAAGGTGATGTTTTTGTGGAAAGTTCTGGTCAGGATGAGGAGTTTGAGGCTAATGTCTCATGACATCATTGAGGGGGTTTCCACAGCACATGTACAGGTCAGCAGAAGTGTGTGCGTGTTTCAGGTAAAACCTACATTATGAGGACAAGATGCCCCCATAGAGATGACAATATCTGAAATCAATCCTTGTCTTTGTGGGGACATTTTCAGCCCCCGTGAAGAAAAAAGTGATGTTTTTTGAAGATGTAAAAATGTATGTTCTACGGCTAGGGGACAGAATGTACAGTTTGTACTGTATAAAAGTCATTATGTCTATGGATTGTCCGCAAAACATGAGTGAAAACCCAACGTGTGTGTGTGTGTGTGTGTGTGTGTGTGAGGTTGAATCAGCATGATTCACATGTCTCGCTACGTCTGAAAGAGAAAATGAGAGAAATAAAGATGTTCTGCTTAATGTTTCTGATTTAAACATGTAAAACAGGAGGAGAGCAGCAGTTTTGAAGGCAAGAGAGACAAAACTAGACATTTAACTTATATAATGTGATGCATTTCTGAGTGGAGCAAAATATTGGGTAGAAAATAAAATATGTGGGACTTGATATTATGCTTCAGAATTTGATTGGCTTTAATTAATGTTTAATTTAAGGCTGAGATATGAGCCTTAAATTAATGTCAGGCTGCGATATGACTGGTCAGAAGTTTGTGGTCAGTAACTTTTATTCAGTAAGAATGTATTAAGTTTAAGGAAATACTTAAAAAAGATTTATGATTCAAATAAATGCAGTTTTTTGCACGTTTTTATTAACAAAAAAAAAACATGCATCAAAGTTTCCAAAAAAAAGGATCATGTGACACTGAAGACTGGAGTAATGATGCTGAAAATTCAGCTTTGAATCACAGGAATAAATTACACCTTAAAATATATTCAAATAGAAAACAGTTATTTTAATTTGTAAAAATGTTTCACAATATTAATATTTTTAATCAAATAAATGCAGCCTTAATAAGCAGAAGATACAAAAAAAAACAAACTAGTGACTTTTACATCAGCAGACATAAAAAAAGCTGTTTTAAAGGTAGAGAAATGATTAGGGTTAACTTCATTTATTACACTTTGAAGAAACTATTATGATTAAAAATATTGTTTCTTTAAAATGACTATATGTTTGTGTTTCTCAGTATTTTGCTGTTCCATTTGGCGCTGCTTAAATCATAGATTTAGATCATAAAAATGCGATCTATATTTGTAAATAGAATGAATAAACTTTCCCTGCATGAATCAGCAACAACATTTAATTCAGCAGTTACTCCAAATGAAACGTCATTAGGGTTCCTAGTGAAAACTGAGTCTAAATAATCCAGCATTCAATGCTGCATTTGAGGAAGCTGATCCTAAAAAGCCAGGAATTTTGCTGAGGGGCCGGAGATGTCATTATCATCAAGCGGAGAAGTGAAAGTGGAGGTGAGTGATGGGGGAAAGGGAGAAATGAAGTAGATGGAGGGTTGGTGGACGAAAGGAACGTAGGGAAAATTCAGTGGTAGACGTACCTGTTGCTTTTGGCAAAGATCTTAAAGGTCTCCAGACGCTGCCACTGTGTGTGTTCACGTCATTGGATGGTTTGGTTTCTGTGGTTGAGTTTTTTTTTTTACTCTTGAGAATGGCCAGACTCTGCCTGGATGTGTTTGTGGACGCGTCACACGTGTGCATGTGGCAACTGTGGTCTCGAGTTCGCCCAGATATTTCGTTGTTCTTGCGGTGAGATTCATGCTGCTTCATTAAAATCTTTTTGCAATCTCTCCCACTGCGAGAGTCCATGTTCTAATGCGGATCACATGCGGCCTGCTTCCCGTGTCTTGGGCCGATGAAGTCATAAGCAGCTGCAATGATGTCATTTTTAAACAAACCTAATAAGTACAAGACCTCAAAAGCCTTGAAACTCCAGTTAAACCGGACAGTGTATATGTGTGGGTAAAACTAACACAACCTGTCAAGAAGGTGTCATATTTAACTCCAATCAGTTGAAATTAATCAGTTTTTATATAATGTTTTTTTTTAAATAAAAAATATTGTCATGAGTGCAATGCAAAAAATAATACAATATATAATAATACATTTATTTAATTATATAATTATTATTTATTTAATTATGTTTAAGTATTTATATTATTTTTGGTATATACTACCTTTAATACCTAGAATTATAATATTATTTATGTGTATATTTATACATACATATATATATATATATATATATATATATATATATATATATATATATATATATATAATTATAATATATGTAATAATTATAATAATTATAATATATAAAACATATACATGTGTTTATAGTAATATAGACTATATACACATACACACATACACACACACACATATATATATATATATATATATATATATATATGTATTAGGGGTCTCAAGCAATAAAAATTTAATTATTTTAATCTAATTAATGACATGATGTGCCATTAAGTTATCGAATTAATTGCAAATTAAAAAAAAAAAATCAAAAAAAAAAAAATCTAATTCGCACATCCAAAAGATAATTTAAAGTCATTATTGTGTTAAATGAGAAAAGTATCAAATAGACATTTAAAAAATGTGAATATTTTGAACATGAATATTTTATTTGGTTCAACATAGAATTTATTACAAGTAAACTACAACGGTCATTATCTTTTTCAGAAGCTGCATCTGAATTGTTATTAGATATATTTACCGACCAAAACACTTTGGTTACCAACATTGTTCAGAATGTCTTCTTTTATTGTTCCGCAAAAGTCATGCAGATTTGAAATAACACGAGAGTGAGAAACTGAAAATAAACAGACTTTTCATTTTTGGGCAAACTATCCACAAACTTTTAAAGAATTTGTTTTAATGAAACGATACTCTAAATAAGAAAGTAAAACTGCCAGTAAGTCATTCAATCATTCATTCATTCGATTCGTTCAAACACCTGATTCATTCAGGAATGAAGTAAATGGCTCTCTTTATCAATTGAATCATTGATTCGCCCGATTGATTCGTTCAAAACGCATATTCATACAGCCACGAAACACCGCTGTGTGTTGCTTGGAGATAAAAAACAGTTCTGCTCTGGCTTTATAGGTAAAAAGTCAGGAGAAAACAGTCAATATGTGTGAATGCAATCACAATATATATACTTCTTATTTATTGAACTGTTGTATAAAATCAAAATCACATTTGTCCCGCTATTTGGCATAAAATCAAAATGCATAACCATATCGTCTCGTATAGACCTAATGGGACAAAAAAAATCATATAGGTGCATTTTTGCCCTGATATATTGGGACTTTGGGCTGAAATATGACGTTTTCATAAGATTCACCTAATGCATGTGTGTGTGCGAGCATGTTGCATGTGTGTTGTAATGAAATATTGCAGGACAGAACAAGGAATCGAGATGTTTTCAAGTACTGAAGGGAACGTGTTGTACTCTGGGCTCCCTACCAGAAAAGTTTGGGATTGTTTCTCCATTTTTGTCAATTCGCAGCAGTGCCGTCTATCGCCCCCTCCTGTTGCCTGCAGCCATGTGACACTAAGTTTCGAAAAATTTGTGGCGTTTTCAAGCGTTTAAACGTGCGTTTGTGTGTGTGCGCGCAGCGTTTTGGCTGCGGACATCGCCACGGGCAGCTGCGGAAACGGTTAGCTCAGACTCCAGAGAGAGATGTGGGGAGTTTTGGCGAAAAAGGCGCTCGTATTTCAAAGTTGCTGACAATGCAATGTCTATTATTCTCTCTCTCTGTCCCACATTAATGTGATAAACTTCTTTCAGACACAGAAATCTCAGAATAGATCTGTTGTCTCTCTACACCTCCGTCTCTCTCGCTCTTCTTCTGTTTTTGCTCTTCTCCTCGCATGTTAGAAATATTGTAAGTTAAAATCTGCAGAAAGTCCAAGGACCTGGACCGGATTTATTCTGGTTTAAAATATTTAGATGACCGAGAAAAGAGTATTATTTCAGTTTGTGCTATTGTTAGATAGCCTTTTAGAAATGCTAAAAGGTTTATTTTAAGGTTATCCGTGTTTTTTTTTTTTGGATTGTGCGAAATGAAATGTTGGTCTGTCACCATTGTGTCCTCAGATATCCTGCTTTGTATAAGAGTGCCTGCTAAAATTACAGCTCGCTGATCTACGCTGGTTATATTTAGTTTACGTTAAGACAGTAGATTTGTCTTTGTGTGTTTTGGACCAGTTAAAAATGTTTGAAGTGTGTGTGGATTTAGGAAACTCTGGATTTTGGATCTGAATCTGGTGTCAAGTCCAAACACATGTTTACACTGGCAAACAATCCAGAGCAACAGCCAACGAGAAATGACTACAGTCATTGTTCCTGCAGTAAAGCTTTTGGAAAATGTCACGAGTGACAAATAGAACAAACAGGGAATGAAACCAGGAAAGACACGGATGCTACTTACACTGTGTGGAGAAACGCAAATATACACTTCAGAGGTTTGGCGGTGGTAAAATAATTTGAAATAATTGTGCTCATTAAGACTGCATTTATTTGATTAAAAAATATTGTAAAATCAGTAATATTGTGAAATATTATTATACATTTTTCTCTTAAAAAACATTTTAAAATGGACATTTTTTTCCTGTGACGGATAAGTGCCACATGATATGAAAAATTTGCTGCCCAAGATTTTTTATTATTATTATTAATTATCAATTTTGACTACAGTTGTGCCTAATAATTTGAATAATAATTAAATAATAATTTAATAATTTGAAATAATTGTGCTCATTAAGACTGCATTTATTTGATTAAAAAATATTGTAAAATCAGTAATATTGAGAAATATTATTATACATTTTTCTCTTAAAAAATATTTTAAAATGGACATTTTTTCCAATGACGGAAAAGTGCCACATGATCTGAAAAATTTGCTGCCAAAGAATTTTTTAAAAAATTATTATTATTATCAATTTTGAATACAGTTGTGCCTAATAATTTGAATAATAATTAAATAATAATTTAATCATTTGAAATAATTGTGCTCATTAAGACTGCATTGATTTGATTTAATAATATTGTAAAATCAGTAATATTGTGAAATATTATTATACATTTTTCTCTTAAAAAATATTTTAAAATGGACATTTTTTCCTGTGACGGATAAGTGCCACATGATCTGAAAAATTTGCTGCGCAAGAACTTTTTTAAAATTATTATTATTATCAGTTTTGACTACAGTTGTGCCTAATAATTTGAATAATAATTAAATAATAATTTAATAATTGTGCTCATTAAGACTGCATTTATTTGATTAAAAATATTGTAAAATCAGTAATATTGTGAAATATTATTATACATTTTTCTCTTAAAAAATATTTTAAAATGGACATTTTTTCCTGTAATGGAAAAGTGCCACATGATCTGAAAAATTTTCTGCCCAAGATTTTTTTAAAATTATTATTAATGATCAATTTTGACTACAGTTGTGCCTAATAATTTGAATAATAATTAAATAATAATTTAATCATTTGAAATAATTGTGCTCATTAAGACTGCATTGATTTGATTTAATAATATTGTAAAATCAGTAATATTGTGAAATATTATTATACATTTTTCTCTTAAAAAATATTTTAAAATGGACATTTTTTCCTGTGACGGATGAGTGCCACATGATCTGAAAAATTTGCTGCGCAAGAACTTTTTTAAAATTATTATTATTATCAGTTTTGACTACAGTTGTGCCTAATAATTTGAATAATAATTAAATAATAATTTAATAATTGTGCTCATTAAGACTGCATTTATTTGATTAAAAATATTGTAAAATCAGTAATATTGTGAAATATTATTATACATTTTTCTCTTAAAAAAATATTTTAAAATGGACATTTTTTCATGTGATGGAAAAGTGCCACATGATATGAAAAATTTGCTGCCCAAGAATTTTTTATTATTATTATTAATTATGAATTTTGACTACAGTTGTGCCTAATAATTTGAATAATAATTAAATAACAATTTAATAATTTGAAATAATTGTGCTCATTAAGACTGCATTGATTTGATTTAATAATATTGTAAAATCAGTAATATTGTGAAATATTATTATACATTTTTCTCTTAAAAAATATTTTAAAATGGACATTTTTTCCTGTGACGGAAAAGTGCCACATGATCTGAAAAATTTGCTGCCCAAGATTTTTTTATTTTTTATTATTATTTTCAATTTTGACAACAGTTGTGCCTAATAATTTTTTGGAAATAATAATTCTCTCTGTTATGTAATGTGTAACTCCGTTCAGCTGTTTGGTCGTCACTAGAAGCGTTTTCTCTGTGGATCATGTTCCGTTTAGTGTACCGAATCTGTCCGGTCGCAGCCAAATCTCCGCACAGCCTGGAGAGCCTTCCGCACGGCTGTCTCTCTCTCTCTCTCTCTCTGTCTTGTTTTCCCATGATGGTTTAAATCTCCTCCATTAGATAATGTGTGTGTGTGTGTGTGTGTGTGTGTGTGCGCGCTAGTCTCTTCATGTTTGACTCTAAACTCATGTCAGTTCCAGACATTCATCTTCCTGAGTTCACACTCACTTTGCCCACATTTTCTCCGCCTGCTTGTACAAGTTTCCTTGGATTGCTGTGGGAAAAATGTGTATTCGAGTGTGTATAACAAGGAAAAGTCAGCGATTAGACTGATATATGAATCTGACTGCTATAATAAATCAGTGTGGTAATTTCTGCACATTTGCAAACAAAACTAAACAATACTATTTTTTTTTTTGTAATGATGATGATGCAACATTGACTTTTGAAGAAGTTTCACTTTATTTATTTGTTTAGTTGAACAAACAGTAGGAATGGGTCAAATTACTTTATAAGTAATATAAACAATTGTAGGCACATCAATTGAAAATCATAACAGAAACAAATATAATCTGATAATTAGCAATAAACTAACACAGCAGTGCATCATGGGAAAACAAATACCACAATATTTTAATGTTTTTTATTATTTTATTAAAATGACATTTATTATAATCACGCCCCTTTGTTGATGTTTGTCATAGACTGATTCAACCTACGAGTCTTTTTGACTGATTCAAAAGAGTCATTTGTTCGTGAGTCAAATACAGCTAGTGCGTTATACAATACAGATGGTTTCAGTGCAGCTTCACATAAAACATAAGGAAATAACAGTGTTGTTGTCGTAAAATTTTGAAGCTCTACAGAAGAATGAATTAGAATCATTCAGAATCACATCGGGTCATGATTGAATGGGAATGAGAAAGAAATTAGAGTAATTTATGGTTAGTGGTTTATTGTTTTGCAGTGAACACACACAAAATTACTTTTTCAAACGGTAAGTTAATGTGTGTGTGAGTGTGTGTAAGTGTACAGGTGCTGGCCGTTGTGCCCTAATTCGATTGGACAGTTCTGGCGTCCGCTCAGGTTCTGACTCAACTCTCTCCTCCCAGACTGTGACCCACTTTCACTGTGTGTGTGTGTGTGTGTGTGTGTGTGTGTTTCCTGTCCTATTGCAACAGGTGTTTTATCCTTTTTCCATACTGTATTCATTTTTAACCATGGTTATTGAATAAAAGGGTACAGCTGTTTTGCAGAAAGCCCAGCTATCCTGTCTCTGTGTGTGTTTTGCGTTTTGGATGAATTTGATGTGATTTTTTTACTTCCCGGTTCATTTGAATGCCCAGTTTGTGTGGTTGCTGTCAATTCCTTACGCATTGGTAATAAATAAATACATTGGCATAATAAATACATTTGTATGTAGAGTCTTGAATGCGATATAAAATATAACTGCCTTTTGTATGCACTTCAATCCATAACATTCTCAAATTAAATTTGTGGTCTATAGGGAGTAAAATGTCGCTCTCTCTCTCTCTCTAATGTTTCCTTTTACATGCCCTAGATCGAGTATTAAGATAGGTCAATCCTCTATGTTTGTTCTTTTCAGAAGTTGTAATGGCTGATTTCTCTGTTTCCAGGGTGACATCCAGCAACTGATGATTGTATCGGACCATCGTGCTGCGTTTGACTACTGTGAGCACTACAGCCCCGACTGTGAGGTTCCTGCCCCCGAACAGCCCCAGAACCAAGACCCAAACACTGATGAATATGTAAGTTCATGTCCTTCCTCCAATTTTCCCTTTAGAGAGTGAAGAGGGTGTTTCCAGTGCAGCGCTTTTTTCAGGGGAGACGCTACGATGCAGAATATCCGTTGAAGTGTTACTGATTTCACTGTTTCTGAATATAAAAATGTCAATACAGTGTAAAGAATTTGGGTTACACTTTATTTCACAGTGCCGTAGTTACATTGTAATTACTCAAATAAGTACTGAAAACTATTAATTTACTACATGTACTACATAGAGTATATACTACGTATATATAGAGTTACGGTTAGGATTAGTTACTTGTAACTATGCATAATTTACTGTTATGAACAAAGTAAGTACATGTAGTAACTTGTAACTATGGCACTGTGAAATGAAGTGACTCTTGTTTTAAATGATTTTGTTCGGTTGTGGTGCTTGTTGTTGTCATCTGTACAAGCTGGATGTTGCGATTGGTCGATGTGGTATTCGTCCCGCCTCTCCTTCACTGCGATTGGACGGCTGGGTACAGAATGACAGTGATGAGCCTGAAGATTTTATCAAGTTTCTGCGCCCAAAAATAAATAGCCTAAATAAATAAACAGACGATCAGTGCCTTGTCACGCTGCTGCCGTATTTAAATACTCGACTCCCATTGAAAACGATTGTAAAAATACGTTGGACACACAGCCTAAGGATGTCCCAGAATCCTGTTCGGCCCAATCTGATCAAAACCGAAGCAAAACCGACAAACAGCTTCTTATTGCTCGAGCTTCTCGCCTTCTCCGAGATCAGCTCGAATGAAGAACATCTTGAGTGTTTGGACAGCCGAAGCACTTTTAAGTCTTAATCCTGTGAAAATAAATCCATCACATTTAGCAATAATCCCAGTTTTCATAACAGATATGTTTTGACTGGAGGTCATAATGGTGAGCCGTTAATGTCACTAAGAACTTAATTTATAATGGTCAATGATTTATAAATGGTGCATCTTAAGAAAATGGAGATACCTGGTTTTGGTGTTACAGTTGGCATATCTGACAGCACAAAGAACTGACTATTTATACATTGATTCAGCTTTTATTCAGTCTTTGGAATGAGAAACAAATTAAAATGTAGAGTATAATACCTGCCTACACTTGTGTATGTGTGTGTGTGTGTGTGTATGTTTCAGGCATATTAATTCTTTATAGCTCTTTCCATTTCATCGGAAAAGATCCAGCTGCAGGCGGTGTAGAATGTATTTTTCCGACCGAATGGATGACCTCATCAGTCAGAGAAAGAGAGAGTGATAGAGGGAGGAAATGAGCAGGTCTCGGCCTGCAGAGCGTTTGAGCTCGGTATTGCTGACATATTGTATTAATAATATGTTGGAAATGTAAGGAACAGACATTGTTTTGTCACAAAATTAAATGCTAAGATCATATTTGACTCATTCTGGTAGAAATAACATACATGTAAAATGCAAAAACAAAAAAAAAAGTCTATTTTGTCAACATTGGACCATATGCATGGAACGTTCTTAAGCCAGCTGGGAAACTTCCGGTGAAATGTCACTTGTTGTGTGTCGGTATCTTCAATGTCCCGAGGTAGCTTTAAAAGCATCAATAGTGTAATGCTTAATTTATGATTAGAATATAGTCACTTAAATAGTCAGGCCTAGCGTTAATTTAGTTATGAGTCAAGTTTTTGGGTTCCTCGTCAAAAAGATTAGGTGTAAAGAAAAAAGCATCAACACACTGCAAATTAATAGATTTATTGTTTCATTCATTGAATAAAATGTGAGTTTTGCTGAAATCATTGCGCTTGCGTTGCACTGACGGGATTATTCAGGGTTATGATTGGTCAGATCGCCTGTCAATCAAACTGCTGATTCACAAGAAAAGTTTTTGTTTTTCATGAGATTCATTCTTCGCCTTGCCAAAATATATTTTAAACCTAGTTACCTTATTCAAACATTTCTATTAGCTTCATCTTTATTACAATCAATAAAACTGGTTTAATGCCAAATTAGGCAAGCGTGATGATAACTGCATTGAAATATAAATACAACATTAAAAAGTCAACCATGGATGGTTTTCTGTCGATGTACAGCGAGTTCAGAATGAACTGAAAATGCGTAAGCTGGATAATTGAAAACCAGGAAGTAACCGCGCATATGGTTTATTAGGAGTCCCTAATAAATGAATAAGTTCCTAAAATTCCTCGCTTTTTATTTCACGGGGACAGTCGAGTGTTCATGCTCCGTCTCTGTCCATCTGGGTTCACTCAGATGCCAATATCCTTTGAGCACGGCGGAGAGAGGAAGAGAAGGCATTAAATAAAAGATTGAGAGATTTAGCATGTGAAACATATGAGAAAATAGTTTAAGCTGAGTAACACGGAGATGACCAACCGTTTTCAATTGATTCTCTATGGCAGCCAAGCAAAAGGCGCACTCAAGGGAATTGTGGGATTGACTGCTTGTGAGAGCTTCAAAACATGTGGAGAAATGCTGAGCTGAATGCAAACAAGAGGCGAAAAGTATAATTTCACATTTATGTGACATAAAACTTAGTGCTGGAGTTTCTGGATTTGATGCTTGAATCACGCAGTTCTGAATATACGCATCCACCCCGAAAATCAAACCCGTGACCTTGCCGTTGCATGCGCTTCCATTTTATATTCAGGAACATAAATGGCCAGCATATGGTAAAGGTATCTCAGAGTTATGTCTGTAAAAAGTAATGCCATGAATGTGAATGCAGCATGTGGTGTATTTTCAACCGTGCATGGACTTTTACATCTCTCAGGGCTTTGAACGACCCTCTGCTGACCTCTTGTTCACTTTTTTCACGTGTGCGTGTGTCAGGAGGAGCTGTAAATCTTTGTGGGGCATTAGTAGGGGGCGATATGAAAGAAAAACCCCCTGCACCTTTGACCAGTCCTTCAAAGGCCAAGTGCATCGTCCAGATATCAGTGAAACCTCTTTACAGATTAAAACATGATGAGTTATCCGTTGCTAATGTGTGGGAAGTAGGGAGAGGCAGAACAGTGCATCCGAGCGAGAGGTCCCCGAGCGGCTGGAATTCCTCACATTCTTCTCTTTCTCAGTAGATAAGAGAGAACATGGATTTCCGCTGGACTCAATCGGAGGGAATCCCTCTTTTCCTTTGCTCTTTCTTCTCAGGGAATGTCAGTCTATTAAATCAAGACCAGAGAATTTAAACACATTTATAAATATAAATAGTAAAGTAAAATGCATGTGCACACACACTCACACACACATACACACACACACACACACACACACGTTGTGTTTTCATGTTTTATGGGGACATTCCATAGGCGTAATGGTTTTTATACTGTACAAACTGTATATTCTGTCCCCCTACACTACCCCTACCCAACACAGAAAATGTTCTGCTATTTTAGATGTTCAAAAAAGACAATTCTGTATGATTTATAATGATTTATATGATTTATGCTTGTTTCTTCATGGGGACCAAAATAATGTCCCCACAAGATCAAAATTTACTAGTATTACTATACTTGTGTTGACATTCGGTCCCCATAACGTAGGGAAATACCTGCCCCCCCACACACATATATACATATATATATATATATATATATATATATATATATATATACACACACAATTATAATATGTTATATATATGACAAAATGTCAAATAATTTGTCTGGCCTCAAATATTATGCTTTTTAACTATGTTTATATTTTTATATACTAGTTTTATATTCAGATTATTATTTTTTATCTTCAAATATATGCACATATACTGTATATTTATTTATTTTAAAATATACTGTATAATGATAATATATAATAATTTATTAATAATTTATATTTATAATAATAAATAATCAAGTAAAATAAAATAATATCAAATCATTTGTCCCACCTCACGCTTTAAAGTGTGAAATATTAAATATATGTAATGTGTGTAAATATATATATATGCTTATTTTATTTTCAGAATATTCAATGTTTTTAATTGAAATATATGTACACACACAGACACACACATGTATTAAAATAAATAATATACAATATTTACATTAATATAATAAATAATAAAAACGAAAAAATCTTGTCCCTCCTCAAATATTGTGGTTTTTAAATAAATAGTTAAATAAAACTTACATTTTAGTTATATGTTACTGTTATATTGAACATATTTAATGTTTTACATTCAAATATGTTCACATATATTTGCTCTCATTTTAATATTTTGAATATAAAATAAGCACTAATGGTTCTGCTTTTTTTTTAATCAAGGAAAACAAATAATGTTTGCATATGCTGCTTTCACATCATGTCATAATTCCCATAATTACAGGATGTCAGCGCTTGAGAGACTCTTGAAAGACACTACTGAACTCATGTTCATATCCTCAGGCTAAGAAATAATTTGTTTTTTGCATTGCTCAGATTGCCAAAATGGATCCATGTGCAGGTTTAGGTCTTTATGGCTAGTATGTGGTGTGACGTGCTCTATTCCATCTGAAACTAGTTTAAACAGCATTTTGCTAACGTAATTATCATGCATGCAGCTTGAATGATCTCATTCCATGAGATTACAGTACATGGAATATAGTCAGCTAAAAACGAAAAGAATACAATGTTTTACCATTTAATAACACTCTATATTCAACATTTTTTTCTTCAGAACACAGAGGATGATAACTACTATTACGAATACCCCTACTATGAGGACATGGAGACGGAAAAAAGAGAAGAAACGGCAACCGATGAAGCGACTGGAACCGAAACGGAAGACCTAACGGTCAGTGTTATTTTAGTATTATTTATGTACTATTTATAAATATTTTGAATTAGCTTTATTCATATATGTTCATTTAGTTTCATTTTACTACTGCTATTGCTCAAAATTGCTGTACTGGAGATGGACTTTGAGAATTTCTAGATCTTAAAAAAAACAACACAGTAACTTAAATATTCCTCACTGGAATTGAAACGGAATCTAACTGAACTGGGGAATCAGTGCCAATCTTCTAACGTCTATTTACTGTGTTTTCCAGGTGTCTGTTCCGGATAGCGGTCGCGTGGTTACCTCTGTTATCAGCAGTGGAACAGGAGGCTCCAGCAGTTCATCGAGTAGCTCCTCCTCCTCTTCATCCTCTCCGTCCTCCAGCTCGACCACCGGTACTGGTGAGGACTCGTACGACGGCTACGACGGATACGGGACCGGATACGACACATACTATGACGAGTCGACCTCACGGCCTGACGGCTCCCGGACCATCACGATCACTAGTACAGGCACAGGTACTGGCGGAGAAGTAGATATTGGACTGGGTGAGGTGGACATGGGATTGGGAGGAGACAGGCAGATCATCACATCATCGTCTTCATCATCATCCGGAGGAGGAGGAGGAAGTGGAAGAGTGCACTCAACTGTCACAATCTTTAGCAATGGAACCTCTGGCTCCGGCTCTAACACCGGAATCAGTACTGGATCCGGCTCTAGCTCCAGCTCGGGTTCCGGCTCCAGTTCCAGAATCAGTACTGGCTCCAGTTCCAGCTCCGGCTCTAGCTCCAGCTCTGGTTCCGGCTCCAGTTCCAGAATCAATAGCGGCTCCGGCTCCAGCACCAGCTCTAGCTCTACCTCAGTGAGTTTTTAAAAATTTTTTATTAACTATATTTTTCAAGAATTTCTGTGTTTTAAATGTCTTTCATATGTTTTGAAAGTTTTGCTTATTTATTTGTTTAGTATAAAAAAATAATTAGTGTATCAAGTTTCTATTTTACTGAAGTGGAAATCAGGGGTCCAGTCTAATTAAAAAAAAATACTATAGATTTTATTTAACACTTAATAAAACTTTTTTTAAATGTTATTCATTTTATTTTATTTAAAAAATATATACATATACATTATCATTATATATATATATATATATATATATATATATATATATATATTAAGAATATAAATTTATTTAAAGAATTAAGTCTGTCTTTCATATGTTTTGTATGCTTTGCTTATTATTGCATTTACTGCAATATTTACAGTTTCATTGCAGCCCATGAAGAACATGTCCAGGTTATATTTCACCCCAGATTAAAAATCAGCTACCTAGGACTATAAAAATACTGTATTTTGAAAATCTTAAAAATATTGTACATGTGCTTTATTGTCATAAAAGTATGTCTCAGTTGAAAAATTATTGAAATAAAAATAGGCCAAAAAGTTTTTTTCTTTTGATTTTGGGTCGTCATCTGAGATGGACTTGCTTTTTTAGTGAATTTCAAAATCGATGTATACGCAGCGCACAAACACTGAGTTACTGATGGGTTACGATGTCTGATGCATTGTGAATGTCTGTTTTTGCAGGTTGGTGGCGGTTATGATGATACCCAGTACGGTGAGGGTTATGATCTGACCTATGGAGAGGGATATGGAGAAGGATACGGAGAGGGAGATTACAACGTGGGAGGAGGCGGCAGCAGCAGCAGCACTTCGGTTTCCGTAGGGGGCGGATCTGTTTCTGTTGGGGGCGGGTCGGTTTCTTCAAGCGGCTCAGCTGGGGGCGGATCCGTCAGTGCTGGGGCCAGCGCGGGGCGGGGTCTGTTGCCACAGGAGGACAGGGAGGAATCGGCGGAGAAGCAGATTCCGTCGCTATCGACAAGTTCAAGGAGGAGTCTATCACGGATTACACCGATGCAGAACTGGAGACCATGTATAATTACGATGATCTATACCCAGACGGAGAAAAAGAGTTGCCTGCGGAGACCGAGGAGACCTATGGACAGGTGATCTCCAGTTCTGCCCATGCAATGCAAAATAAAAGTTAGGGCTGGGTAAAAGATACAATTCTCATTTTTATGAACTCTTAAATCCCAAGAACTGATTAGTCGATCCTGTTTTCGGTTGATTAAATGAGCTGAACATTATAGTGCGCCTCCCATCCAATAATTCACAACAAGCATGTAATTACAAAACACTGTGGCATGATAGATCACTGTAGAGGTCACTGTAAATGAATTGCATTTTTGAGGGCCTAAACATGCTCGAATACTCATGAAACTTTGCACACGCATCAGAAGTGATGAAAATTGGGTTCGATAGCGCCATTTACAAAAGTTAAACGAATTTATTTATTGAACGACATGAGGTTGAACTATAGATACTTTTTGGGTGAACTATCATTTTCAGAGTTGTTTGTTTTATAACCTGCAACTCTATAATCCACATTGTGTCCACACTAACAAAACTGAATGAACTTGTGTTTCTCAAGGTGGATGGACTGAGAGGAGAGAAGGGTCAGAAAGGAGAGCCTGCGATCATTGAACCCGTAAGTAGCACTCAGTGTATGACACGCGTACAAAAGTTTGGGGTCGGAGAGATCTTTAAAATGTTTTTGAAATAAGTTTGTTTATGCACAATTTAAAATAACTGTTTTCTATTTGAATATATTTTGAGATGTTCCCAAAAATGTGAATGCTATATACCAGGAGTGAAAGATAAACCAAGTGCGATGCGACTTCGAAGTCGATGAGCAGTTTGTCTGTCCACACTAGAGTTGTCAAAAGTACCGACTTCATTACCAAGTCAGTACCGAAATTTTAAAAATGTGACGATAGCAGCATTTTGCCCTTGCATTTGAGCACTGTTGAGTGGATTATTAAAAACGGGAGCATTTTTTAAATTTCACTAATGACTTAGTACTGAAGAAAGAACTTTTGACAACCCTAGTCCACAGTGAGTGTAAAACTGCAAAATGTCACTATCACAGCCAGTCTGAACATGTTTGATGTTCAATATACCTGTTTATGGAGTGAAATTCTGGACCGATGAGATATTAACCAAGCAATCAAAAAACATCCTTTATCTCCTAAATCAGTTGTCTGTCTCAGAGTAATCTGGATTCACTCCTGATTTGCATTTGCGTCCCAAAAAGAACAAGTCAGTCCTGTTTCAGACTCCGCAGAGCCTCATATTTGACTGTTATATTTGCATGATGGGAATCATTATTATCTGTCTTTGCACTGCTCACGTGGCTCTTGATGTCTAACAGCTGCAAGATTTCAAACAGATGTCACTGCTCTCTCAGCGTGAAAGCATGGGCTCAGTGCTAGAAGACATCTGGGTTTATAGTGAATGAACATCAGGATGTATAAAGAGGCTAGTTCTCAGAACTTCAGCTAACGTTGTGGCGAGCTTCTCTCTAAGTTATGAACATGTTAATAAAACATTCATTTAAAGTTATTTATTCTCAAATCTTAGCACAATCATTATTTATACATTGTTCATCAAACTTTTTTTTACCTGAAACGTTTGGTTGGATTGGATGTTCACCTGATGTGTTTTAAATGTTACAACTTGTTTCAGAATGTTCAGATAACTTTCAAAAGTAACATTCCCACAATGTTTGCAAAATGATAAAGCGGAATGTTCTGTTAACGTTTGGATAACCAAGAAAAAACGTTTTTTGAACATTGGACATTTTTGAATGTTCAGAAAACATTACGAAATAAAGTTTTTATAACTTAATGGGAACATTAGCAAAACGTTCTAAGAACATTTTTTTTTACAATTCTGACATTATAACTCACAATTGCATGTTATAAAGTCATAATTGCAAGATATAAACTCAAAATTCTGAGAAAGATATCAGAATTGCAATATTTCTGACTTTATAACAAAGAATTCTGACTTTATTTCTCGCAATTCTGACTTTATATCAAACAATTCTGACTTTATATCTCGCAATTCTGACTTTATATCAAACAATTCTGACTTTATATCTCGCAATTCTGACTTTATATCTTGCAATTCTGACTTTATATCAAACAATTCTGACTTTATAACTCACAATTCTGACTTTATTTCTTGCAATTCTGACTTTATTTCTCGCAATTCTGACTTTATATTAAACAATTCTGACTTTATATCTCGCAATTCTGACTTCATATAAAACAATTCTGACTTTATATCTCGCTATTCTGACTTTATATCAAACAATTCTGACTTTATAACTCACAATTCTGACTTTATTTCTTGCAATTCTGACTTTATTTCTCGCAATTCTGACTTTATATTAAACAATTCTGACTTTATATCTCGCAATTCTGACTTCATATAAAACAATTCTGACTTTATATCTCGCAATTCTGACTTTATATCTTGCAATTCTGACTTTATATCAAACAATTCTGACTTTATAACTCACAATTCTGACTTTATTTCTTGCAATTCTGACTTTATTTCTCGCAATTCTGACTTTATTTCTCGCAATTCTGACTTTATATCTCGCAATTCTGACTTCATATAAAACAATTCTGACTTTATATCTTATTATCTGACTTTATATCAAACAATTCTGACTTTATATCTTGCAATTCTGACTTTATACCAAACAATTCTGACTTTATTTCTTGCAATTCTGACTTTATTTCTCGCAATTCTGACTTTATATTAAACAATTCTGACTTTATATCTCGCAATTCTGACTTCATATAAAACAATTCTGACTTTATATCTCGCTATTCTGACTTTATATCAAACAATTCTGACTTTATTTCTCGCAATTCTGACTTTATTTCTCGCAATTCTGACTTTATTTCTCGCAATTCTGACTTTGCATCTCGCAATTCTGACTTTATTTCTCGCAATTCTGACTTTATTTCTTGCAATTCTGACTTTATTTCTCGCAATTCTGACTTTATATTAAACAATTCTGACTTTATATCTCGCAATTCTGACTTCATATAAAACAATTCTGACTTTATATCTCGCTATTCTGACTTTATTTCTCACAATTCTGACTTTATATCTCGCTATTCTGACTTTATATCAAACAATTCTGACTTTATTTCTTGCAATTCTGACTTTATTTCTCGCAATTCTGACTTTATTTCTCGCAATTCTGACTTTGCATCTCGCAATTCTGACTTTATTTCTCTCAATTCTGACTTTATTTCTCGCAATTCTGACTTTATATCAAACAATTCTGACTTTTTATCTCGCAATTCTGACTTTATTTCTCGCAATTCTGACTTTATTTCTCGCAATTCTGACTTTGCATCTCGCAATTCTGACTTTATTTCTCTCAATTCTGACTTTATTTCTCGCAATTCTGACTTTATATCAAACAATTCTGACTTTTTATCTCGCAATTCTGACTTTATATCTTGCAATTCTGACTTTATAACTCACAATTCTGACTTTATATCTCGCAATTCTGACTTTGCATCTCGCAATTCTGACTTTACATCAAACAATTCTGACTTTATATCTTGCAATTCTGACTGTATTTCTCTCAATTCTGACTTTATATCTCGCAATTCTGACTTTATGTCATGCAATTGTGATTTTATAACTCACAATACTCATAAAAAAGTCAGAATTGTGAGTTAAAAGTTGCATTTACCTTTTTTATTCTTTATTTCATGGTGGAATCATGCTTTCATACTATTCAGAAATCATACTTTTGCAGAGATACAAGAACCGATCAATGAGAAGATCACTGTTATTTCAAAGTCAAGGAAAAGCATTCAAACATACAGATCAGGACAGCTGGTTTTAATGAAAGATGACCATGTGGTTTGGAGAAAGAAAAATGCTCAAATCACATGGTTCTTTCGGCAAGCGCCCACATTCTCTCTCATTTCTCCACACGCACAAATTGTGTCCACTCTGTGTTTTTTGGCATGTAAGGAACGCACCAAAACAAAGCGAACATGCCCACTGCCACGACAGCACACTCGAATGTCTTTGGGACATCGCTAAGACCCACAGCATCTTTAAAAAAGCGCCAGATTAAACCAAGATGTTCCAACAAACAACTTCCTTTTTATCTAATAGTAAAGTCCCTGTGCTCCAGACCTTAATGAGCCTGAACTCTAACATACAGTATCTAATGATCCTCTACTTTGGCATCTGGACCTCTCAGTGACTGTAATTCAATCTTCATAGGCTTGCTTCAGATAATTTCGCTATTGTGGTTATGACTCAACTCATGCAAGCACATTTTGATCAGTAATTGATCGTGACTGATGACTTCCAGACAAAATATATTGTATGTCGTGATACAGATCACAGTAATATTTGGTTACAGCTGATATGTTTAAATAAGATTTTGCCTTGAATATGTGCCATTAAATAAAACAGTGTTTTTTCTTCACATTTTTTAACAGCAACATTGGCAATATGACACAGGACACCAAAGTTTAAAATTTTTTAAAAATGTATTTTTTTGCATACCCCCCCCCCCATATATATATATATAAATTCTCACCATCTGACTGAAATAATCTGCTTTTAGATGCGGCTCCTTTAAGGCTTGTCACACGGCCACTGTTATGATTGTCTAATGTCATTGCATAATAAACAGTATTTACGTCCACTTGCTGTTATCCATATAAAATCATCATTTATAAGACAGAGCATTATAATATCATTTACTTACGGTTTGTGCTGCAGCTGCGGTCATACTGTATATGTATCCAGTGTAGACAGCGTCACTGATTATAATGAGATCTGCTTTTGACGCGACGAATGTCAGCCGTCAAGCGACCGAATGTTAGTGGGTGTGGCCTACGGTGCGATGATGCATTACTATTGGTAGATGTCATGCTCTGGAGGCAGTCATATGCAAATATATTTGCCCGTGTGACATCACAATTCCCACAAACAAGCTTGATTTAATCAATGTTTTTTTAATGATGAGGAGGATGTTTTAACCTCTGAAACTTGCAATGGTATTACAGATGTGATATTATATATTATAATGGTATTAGCCAGTATGTAACCTCTTCTGTGTCAAAAGATCAAGACAAATTTGATTTCTCATGTCATGACCTGTTTAGTAAATCGATTATCTTTTCATTTCAGCATTTATCAGGCACATTTATCCAAAGTAATGTACTGGACAAATGTGGAACATCACAATAAACAATTCTTTCATGATAAAATAATATAAATGTATGATGTTTATGGTTATTACGCAACCAATCATTGCTGGTTTTAAAATGGATTCGTCACTAAAGAAGAGAGAGATTCTCCATTATGAACCTTAGGCTTGAGTCCAGTATTTTCAGGCATATTTTAATGGACTAAAATTTTCATTTTTTTAAATTAAGTTGATTGATATGAAAAATTGGAAAAAAATATATAAATATGAGATGAAAAGGAATGTTTTCTTGCCAACAAACTGATATTAGTTAAGTTTAAATTGAAGTGCTGACTAAAACTGAAATAAAAATAAAGCTATATAGAAAAATGATAAAAGCACATAACAAAGTTACTAAAACACACTAAAATGAAAAATAAATGCTTATTCAATAAACTTCAAAAACGCTTTGTCCCGTTCATATTTTAGTCTGTTTCTCGCCATGAAAAGAGCCGTGGTAGATGGCGTAGCGTTCCAATAATCCAATCCATCCAGTTTTTGAACTGGAACAATTAGATTTATTCTCAAAGTTTTCTGCTGAATGTTCTGGAATGTTCAGTCAGCTGTGCTGCAGTCTGAAGAGGATCTCACATGCTTCATAAACAGTCAAGGCCATGAGAGACAGGCATCAGTGTTTTAACAGACTTCCTGATGATGCTGTTTGCTATGATCATTACAGCGACCGAGTGCCTCTCGCACACACACTCACTCACACAGCTTCAGCCTACAGACTTGAGAGCAAAAACGGAAAAGAAAAATGTGATTTAAATAATTGATTTTGACCAAAGCTGTGGTGGTCTCTTCTATTTTTGTCGAAGGATGTGTTTATGCTGCTATTTTAATGTGTTTGTGTTATCCTGGTCTTGTAGGGAATGCTGGTCGAAGGCCCACCTGGTCCAGAAGGTCCCACGGTAAGTCTGCTTGTGTGTGTGCACGTGTGTGTGTGTGTAAAGAACTTTTACCAATTTACAAACTTATAATAAATAAATACCAGTAAAACTACAGTCACGCGGACTTCATGTAGTAAAAAAGTTGCTGACAATGTTTAGGTCTCTTACTTGCTATTATTGTTATGAATACAATATTAATTATATTAATTATTATACTTATTATTATAAAACAAACAGTGTACTAAAAGTAAAACAATTAAAAATAGTTTCAGTAACTGAAATAAATAAATATATATATGCATATATATATATATATATATATATATATATATATATATATATATATATATATATATATATAATAACGATATTAGATTAAACAAATTATAAAAAAAACAATAGAAATATTGCCTTGGCAACTAACTAAAATAAATTAAGTTGAAGTACAAAATTAGCTTGAAGCAAAACTGAAATAAAAAAATTAAGTTAAAGGCATATAGAGTATATATAAAAAATAATATTAATAAAAATGGCAAAATCAACAAAATTGCTAAAACCTGAAATAAATCAAAAATATAAATATTAGATTAAAAAACTAAAAAAAGAAAGAAAACTTACCAAAATTAGAAATGTCTTGGCAACTAACTAAGTACTAAAATTGTTGAAATTAAAACTGAATTAAAGCTACATAGAAATATATTTTAAAAATAATACTAATAAAAATGGCAAAAAAATTGCTAAAACCTGAAAGAAAATAAAAATATAAGTATTATTAGATGAAAAAAAGAACTACAAAAATTAGAAATGTTGCCTTTGCATTTATCTAAAATAAATGAAGATGAAGTTTCAACGAATCAAATTTTTAGTTCATTGGATTGAATCCTTTGAGCGAACTGATTCAATCCTGCTAAAATGTGTGTGCATATAATGATTTGCACTGCCCGAAGCTGCTACAGACAGAGACTGTACATTGTAACACAAAAAAATACTAATGTGGCATTTGTCATGTTAAACCACTATTTGTTGTAAATCTTAGCTAGTTACTGGGAAAACTGTTTTTTTTTTTTTTTTTGCTGACAATGCTAAACAGCGGTATGTCTGTTTTGTTTCTTCAGTTTCATTCTTGACCTACTTATTTATAAAGCAACTCTTCTCTCAGCGGGAGAATTGATGGAATTGATGGCTCTATTGGGACTATAACAACATGAGTATGAGAAATGGAGCAGTGAAAAGAGTCCAGCAGTGATCTAGAGTCGTACTGACCTCACTGGACCAACACCCATGTGTGTTTGTGTGTTTGCAGTGGCTTCATATGTGTTTCTGACAGTACCTTTGTGTTGTTCTAGGGTCTCCCTGGCCCTCCAGGTTCAACGGGACCCCCGGGTGGCGCTGGAGAGCCCGGTGAAAGGGTAAGTAGCCATGACAACACTTAAAATTGGCGTTCCAGAGTCTGTTAAATTGTGAACGGGGTGAATGTCATGACAAACGTCCAGGTCGTAGATATATGTACATAACTGTCGAGTACATTCACAAGTATAAATGTAATAGATTTTGGGGCAAAATATGACAATGCAATTCATTCATATTCAACATTCAACATAATTTGTAGTTAAAATAATCTGATTAAAATTAGTGCTGTCGAACAATTAATTGTTTTTTCATAATATTTGTGTGTGTACTGTGTATAATTATTATGCATGTATGAATATACACACATACTGTATATGTTTAAGAACAATTTGTTATTTTTATATGTTTATATAATATCAATTAATATGAATACATACATATATATATATATACAGTGTGTGTATTTATATATACATAATAATTATACACAATACACACACAAATATTATGAAAAAACAAACTTTTATTTTGGATGCGATTAATCATTTTATAGCACTAATTGAAATACATAAACATTAAAGATGCTTGCTGTTTTATGCATTACCCACAATCCTTTGCTCTTAACAGGGTCTTCCTGGTCGCCCCGGTCTGCCTGGAGCCGATGGTCTTCCAGGACCTCCAGGGACTGTCCTGATGTTGCCTGTGTGTAATTTTGAGCACAATTACCACATGCACATTTACAAAAACTACACATAAAAACTGATTTTAGCTCGGGTTCAAGCCTCATTGAACTGTACTGAGATCAGTTTTAGCCTGTAACCTGTCATAATGAATGTTGATTTATTTATTTTCAGAGTGATTTAACAGTGATAATTATGTCAGAGAGATATCAGAAACATAATCGTCCCTTTGCTGCTGTGATCTCCCATCAATCACGCGCTGGTGAATTCAGTGAGACATTTCACGAATTCCGCATGCTTTCAGCTTTTCCAAATTTCCTCTTTCCCAGCTGTTACTCCAATATAGGTTTTTTTTTTTTAAATATTATTATTCCGGAACGTGTAGCGACTTCACAGCGTCTTTCAGTCGAGAGTTCTGGAATGCTTCCATGGCAAATCCAGATGTTCTAGAACACCACATTAAAAATGATGTTGTCTGTGGTGTATATGTGATTACAGTCAACATGTGACTGTAATTAAACACCACCCTATACACTACCCCTCCTTACCCTGAAAAAATACTCTCCAAAACCAATACAGAGTCATGAAACAACCAACAGCACTGCTCATGAGGTTCACTTCAAAACTAGCGGTCTTACTCTTGGAAGTGCAGTGATTATGTTCAGCCACCAGATGGCACCGCTGATCAATTTGACTCATGTACACAGATGAAAGCACAGACACGCACATAACAGCATACTACCATACTAAAAAAGAAGCATACTACCATACCATAAAAATAAGCATACTACCATACTAAAAAAAAGAACCATACTACCATACTAAAAAAAGAACCATACTAAAAAAATAAGCATACTACCATACTAAAAAAAGAAGCATACTACCATACTAAAAAAAGAACCATACTAAAAAAAGAACCATACTACCATACTAAAAAAAGAACCATACTACCATACTAAAAAAAGAACCATACTACCATACTAAAAAAAGAACCATACTACCATACTAAAAAAATAAGCATACAACCATACCATAAAAATAAGCATACTACCATACTAAAAAAAGAACCATACTACCATACTAAAAAAAGAACCATACTAAAAAAGAAGCATACTACCATACTAAAAAAAGAAGCATACAACCATACTAAAAAAATAAGCATACAACCATACCATAAAAATAAGCATACTACCATACTAAAAAAAGAACCATACTACCATACTAAAAAAAGAACCATACTAAAAAAGAAGCATACTACCATACTAAAAAAAGAAGCATACAACCATACCATAAAAATAAGCATACTACCATACTAAAAAAAGAACCATACTACCATGCTAAAAAAAAGAACCATACTAAAAAAAGAAGCATACTACCATACTAAAAAAAAAGAAGCATACAACCATACCATAAAAATAAGCATACTACCATACTAGTAGTCATACTATTTCTGCCTTATTTTACGTGGAAGAAATACTAATTTAATTACTTTAAATTTTTAATTTAGAAATTAAGCGCTTCCCACAGTCCTTTGCTCTTGAATTTATTATTCAAAAAGCATCTCATTGAATTTAGGATGCAACTTAACAATAATACTACTGTTTGTAGCTTTTATCATTTTTTTCTGGTTTGTCCAGGGAAAAGTGACATGTTCATTTGAAAATAGGCAGACGATTTTATTTTATTTTATACATGGAACATTTTAAAATAGGTAAAACACTTTAAAGCTATTTTATTTTTAAATACACTATGTATTTAAATGTATTTATTTCCTCATTGAATTTAGCATAAAACTTATTACAGAAAAATATTATAGATTTTATGATTGCTCAGTTGTTTTATTGTGCTATTACTCCAATCTGAAGACGTCCGTCCTCCGTACGCATGCGTAGCCTCGCAGATTGATGTGGTGTCGTGCTTTTGACCGTCCAGAACAAATCATCCAGTCAATGTTAAGATGATCAACATTAATCTTCACTCTTGCTGGCATGTCTAACTTATTGTTTTTAGTCTGAATGTTATGGTTTTGTGTCTCTGTAGTTCCGCATGAGTTCTGGAGGGGACGGTGGACATAAAGGTCCTGCTGTTTCTGCCCAAGAGGCTCAGATGCAAGCCATCATGCAGCAAGCCAGGGTAAAAGACACTAATATGCTTTACATCACACACACGTGCATCTGTTTGCAAACTAATCGCTCTGTTTCATTATTACAAAGCTGGCGATGAGGGGTCCAACTGGACCGATGGGTTTGACAGGCCGTCCTGGTCCTCTGGTATGTCTGTATACTGTATCTGTATTGCCATCTGTTAAAATGATAGTGAGTATGATTTTGTTTCATGCTTGGTTTGATTTTCCCAGGGTCCTCCTGGTGTGCCTGGCCTGAAAGGAGAGTCTGGAGAATCCGGACCTCAGGTAGGCATCGCAAATTACCCGCAGTCCTCAGCTATTTGTGCCAACTCCATTTAGATAATATTCAAAGGCACTTCAATGCAGGACAGAACTGATCTGAGACCTGTATGTGTGTGTGTTGTAGGGTCCTCGTGGTCCATTGGGATCCGCAGGCCCTCCTGGAAAGCCTGGTAGACGGGTAGGTTTGCGTTTTGTCCAAAACCACCGGGTCTGAAGCCTGAGTGATTATTATTGACTGTATCATTGGATTTATGAACAAGAAGGATGTTTTCTGTGGCATAGGGTCGACCCGGCTCAGATGGAGCCAGAGGGATGCCTGGACAGACGGGACCTAAGGTAAAACTGAAGAAGATTAACAGTGGAATAACATCTTTTATCATGACATGTAATGATGAATTGTGCGCAGTGAGATGAATAGAAAGTAAAATAGGCTCAATTTTTATTTCATGTAGACAGATTACAGTAGGAAATGATTGTTTCCTATTTAACAAAAATGTTAATATCTTGAAATTCTGAACCGTTTCCCGTCTGTGTGCTTCACAGGGTGACAGAGGATTCGATGGTCTCGCTGGTTTGCCTGGTGAAAAGGGTCACAGGGTAAACACATTTTTGAACGTTTTAAAATAGGTGGATTGTTTATTTTATTTTATTTTATTTTATTTTATTTTACTTTACTTTACTTTACTTTACTTTACTTTATTTTATTTTATTTTATTTTATTTTATTTTATTTTATTTTACTTTATTTTATTTTATTTTATTTTATTTTAATTTATTTTATTTTATTTTATTTTACTTTACTTTATTTTATTTTATTTTATTTTAATTTATTTTATTTTATTTTATTTTATTTTACTTTACTTTACTTTACTTTACTTTATTTATTTTATTTTATTTTATTTTATTTTATTTTATTTTAATACATGATTCTGATCTTTTCAACATTTAATGTCCAGTTTATTTATTTGGCAGTAAAAGGGTCACAGGGTAAACACATTTTTGAACGTTTTAAAATAGGTGGATTGTTTATTTTATTTTATTTTATTTTAATACATGATTCTGATCTTTTCAACATTTAATGTCCAGTTTATTTATTTGGCAGTGAAAGGGTCACAGAGTAAACACATTTGTAAACCTTTTAAAATAGGTGAAACATTTTGGAGCTTTTTATTATATATATTATTTTAATTTATTTTTTTAATTTTATTTTAACATATATTGAACAGTTTTAAATTCGTGAAATATTTTATTTATTTTTATATTTTTTTAATTTTACTTTTATTTTTTATTTTTATTAAATGTCTCACTAGAATGCGTGATTCTGATTGGCCAGTCTTAAGAAAATTTCAGTTGATATCAACATTTAATATCAATTTGATGATTTATTTGGCAGTAATCATGCAAAAAAATCATGTAAACAGCAGGTTAATTCATTATATGAATATTAATAAGCGTGTCTTTTGGGGTTGTAGGGTGAGACGGGTCCTCAGGGGCCGCCTGGGCCTTCGGGAGAGGATGGAGAAAGAGTATGAGATCCTTTACTTATTTTAATCCCTTATTTCCTTCATCATCTGTACATTTTTTCTTTATCTAAATGGATCATAATAATGGTATAATTTCCTGTATCCCAGGGCGACGACGGTGAGGTCGGACCCAGGGGTCTGCCCGGAGAACCGGTGAGTTCACATTGCCTCCAGTTTCCTTCTTATCCTCTCACTAAATTGTAACGTTTTATGTAATATAACGTCTCCTCCAGTGTCGTGAAACCACACATTTTTTTCAAGAAACAAGGAAGTGTTGTAGAGATGAAAAAGGTTCAGTCAGTTAACACCTAGTTTAACACTCTGTCCAGCAGGGAGCGCACTGTATTCACTATTGAGATCGTGAGCAACTTTATCCGCTCTTGCCTATACCCATAAACACACACAGTTATGTCCGATAGGATACGTAAAGTCAGCATTAAATATAATTTTATGGTACTTTAGGCAAATACGTTTAAATGTAAGCGCATGAGATGAAAAGTGATAAATATGGCATAGATAAGCTGTTTTATTTATGCCTGTTGAGGTCACATGACCAGGTGAATGCTACCCACTTTATCTGAATAACGCCTCTAATATCAGACATTTCCTGCTGAGCAGTATCTCTGTTTTCTCTTGTTCAGGGTCCTCGTGGTTTGTTGGGCCCTAAAGGTCCCCAGGGGCCTCCAGGACCTCCTGTGAGTACATACTTCATCCTTATCTGATTATCTGATATTTTACTCAAAAGCTTTATTATTTATTTTTATGTTTTTCCTAATGAAATGGTCTAAGAATGAAGTGTGTTCTAATTTTTTTCTTTTTTATAGGGGGTCACTGGTATGGACGGACATCCTGGACCTAAAGGAAACATCGTAAGTCTGAGACGCACACACTTGTGCACAAACAAACACGCTTATACACACATTCACTATATTATCCCTCTGTTTTTCACCCATCAGGGTCCCCAAGGTGAGCCAGGTCCTCCTGGACAACAAGGCAACCCCGGAGCTCAGGTATTCATCAAGCCACGCCCACTTAGACTCTGTATAACCTGTCCTTCTTTGACTTCATTAACCGGTCAATATCCTGTAATTCTGTCCTCCTTCCACAGGGACTTCCAGGTCCTCAGGGAGCAATCGGACCTCCAGGAGAGAAGGTGAGATAAGGATTATAGACCTTCACAAAAAAAAAAAAAAATTGGTCTGGTTAAATTTTGTATTATTGTTTTCTTATAAATAAGCAGTGGGTAAGTTTTGTTATTATTATTATTGAAAATATTCATTTAAAAAAATGTGCAAATCCATTTTTCAATCTCCAAAAAGTTAAGATTTTTTTTTTGGGCTATTTTAAAGCAGATTTTTAAAATATTTTCCTGATTCTCATTTGTCATTAACACTTCCACACACTTATTGATCGATCTACTAGATCAGTGTTTTTATGAATGTGCGTTGACACAGAAAGTGTGTGCTGAGTGTTAATGGATTGTGAGTGCTTATGCTGGTTTTCCTCTCTTCAGGGTCCCACTGGAAAACCAGGCTTACCGGGAATGCCAGGAGCCGACGGACCTCCGGTGAGTCCGGGAAATACGCAGACACACACACAGGCTTTTCGTCTGTTAATCTCAAGCTCTATTGTTTGTGGATCGGAGAGATTTCATTGTATTAATAATTACAGTATGGTGATCTGCCAGGCGCTTCTTTCTCATTTCCGTCTTCACAGACGCGCATTGTTCACATCCGTTCTCAAAGCTTTTTCTATCCCAAACACAAACATTCCGTGCTTTTATACTGCCACTTATTGTCATATTTATTTGTGTCACAAACACAGGGCCACCCAGGAAAAGAAGGGCCGTCAGGAGAGAAAGGAAACATGGTACGTTTATCCTTCATTCCTCTATCCGATGAGGTTTTATAAACACAATTCTCGTGCATAAATGTAGCTTATTAATATTAACTCATTCGATTGTATTTTACAGGGACCTCCTGGTTCTCAAGGGCCGATCGGATATCCTGGGCCTCGAGGTGTCAAGGTAGGTGTCTCATTGGTCATAGAGGCACTCAAAACAGTCTCTCATTGGTCAGTGGATATCAGTGTAGCTCTGTAGTATAGGCTTTTTATCAGCTTTTTCCTGATAAACATAAACAACACCCTGCTAATGTTTCTGATGCTTTCCTGAGGCAGGATCATCTGAACTTTTTATATGTCTTTCAAAAAAGTTCCCTGTGTCCTTCATTTAAGAAGTGCCACCCCTATGTAGAGTGTTCCAGATCATTAGGAGCGTATGTTTTCAATTTGCTGCGATTTATTTATTTATTTATTTAAATGCGCAGCTTCTTAGTGAAGTTTGGCTAAATGCTGCTCCATATGAAAGCCAGAGGGCGCTCTCGTGCAGAAACTATGAAAAAATGAGACAAATATGCCCCGCCAAAGAAAGATAACACACATCGTTCCAGGAAATCCCTATGGGAATCTCACTATCGTTTTAATTGAATAAAAATATGATTGAAATGTTTTGATTGATTAAACATGACACAACTACGACAATATACGGGGATAAAGGCAATGTCAATAAGCATTGAAATATTCAAAAATACCAGAGAAGGCTCAAATAACCAAATAATATGTGGTTTATTTGAGTTCTTCAAGCTGAAATAAAGTATATTTATACTTCGATGTTAATCGACATAGCCTTTATCACTGTATAGAATACAACGAAATAATATGTTGTGTGCCTTATTCTGTGTAAGAAGCCACATCATCTCACAGAAGGATGTTATTTCAAACACTCAACTGACATTACGAAGAATTTGGAGGGGAAAAAATGCTATTAAATGTTGTCTTTTGTTAGACAAAAGTTCATAAATGCTTCTAATGTTTGGAAAGATGTTAGCATGCTGTAAGCGACTGAAACTCGCGGTGCTTTCAGATGGACAACTTCACATACAGCATTTGTGATTTCATAATCGCACTAAGCCAAACATTTTAAGCGCGTTTTCGGGATAAACAGTCTAAACCAGCACAATAGGAGCTAGCAGATGCGTAAGTGTACGTTGATTGGACGAACGCGTGCCATATGAAACACCGGCACCCGGCATTTATAAAAAGCCACGTAAACACACAGCTTACAATATTTATTCTATGAACTAACATACATAACTAACATTGTGCTCGTTTCTCAGCCTCGATAATATGTAGCACTGCAAGTTGTCGTAGGAGATTTCGTCTCTTAGTCCACCATTTTGCTCATTCGGTTGCATAACTCCATCTCCGTCATCACCATAACCCACAACAAAAACACAACTACCATCACAGCGTCCTCCATTCTCCAGTTGTTGACATTGCTGAATGCCACGCTTAAGGGATTCCAAAAACAACCGGGAAAATTTCCCTAGGGAAATTCTTGAGGGACCGCCCTGTTGGCTTGTTCCTATTACTGAGTTCCTATAATTAATTTGGATGCTTGTTTGCCTATCTAGCTTTGCTGCATTCTAACATAAACGTCTATTGGAATCAGTTGTGAGTGGAACCTCCCATGCACTTAATCGGTCACTTACGAGGTTTTGCTGCCTGTAGAGATAGTAGAGAGCGAGGGTTTGGAGCAGAGCTTATATCACCTTCATGGTTTATGAACAGCGTTCGTGATACCGTGAGTCCGTCGTTGGGGTTTGGTTTCTCAGGTGTTCGAAGTTCAGACGGACTCTGTTGACCTCAGTTCTTTTTTTTTCTTTTGCTCTTTCTATCTGCAGGGTGCTGATGGAGTCCGCGGGCTGAAAGGAAACAAGGGTGAAAAGGTAATTTTAGAGTGCGTTCGTGTTACTGTCTGTATGGATACGAGCTGTTGTGTGTGTGTGTGTGCGCCGCCGGCGGCGGCTAATGCACTACCCCTGTGTCATTAATGTTTCATTTCTGCTTCTGAATATGGAAACCATAACATACTCCAAGATGCATTTTTGACCTTCTCGCTTTGGTCATTAAAAAGTTTTATCCTGCGAGAGTGCAGCAGGAAAATTAGATCAGGCCCCGGCAAATAGCAGAAATAGCAGTTGCCATGGAGATCAGTCCCTTTGCATTTGTCAAAAAAGAGTATTATGTGCGAAAGGAAGTTTGCAACGCTCTCAGTGTCAAATCTTCATCTTTTTTTCTCAGGGAGAAGACGGATTTCCTGGATTTAAGGGCGATATGGGCATCAAAGGCGACAGGGTAAGAGACTTATTCTCAGGTTGAGGAGGTTATTTGTGTTTGGATTTATCTCTGGGGAATTATGCGATTTGATCTTTCCTTTCTGTCTCTTTTCACTTGGGTCGATCTTTAATTCTTAAAGCATCCCTGAAGAAGCAGATAAATCACAGAGGGTCTATATTTAGCGGTGCATCACTGTTACTTTTGCGCATACGCTTTGGGATTTGAACAAATATAGATGTTCGCTGACGAAAGGACCCAAGCCGTACCTAAGGACCAGAACCTGGGGATTGGCCGCATAGAAATGTGCTAAAAACCACTCAAAACACCTTAGCAATCACATATCCCCAGATGACACACTCCTGAGTCCATTTCACAGACTGCATGATGCATTTTGCAGACAAAAAATGGCAAGAGATTTTGTCATTGAGGATCCCAGAAGTCAGTTTTCCCCTCAGCTGAAGTGGACATCATGCGCACACTGCCTAATTGATCGGATTTTTGCCGTGTTATAAAGTGTGCTGACTCAGCCGCGTCACTGGGTAAATGTCTGTAATGAGTAAGCATGTCTCGCTCTGGGTTTTTCGAGGCCAATATGCAAATGCTGAAAAGTGGGTGGATATGGTCCCAAATTACCCTTTACTCTTGTTAAATGTCGCAGTCACGTGACTGCTCATTTGGGTAATCCGGAATCGTAAATCCAAAAATACAGGCAAAGTGTCGGAATCATGGGGTAAACGATACGAATAAACAATGGGGCAAGAGCCAAAACCATAGACACAAGAAACCCGGATAGCGCTTAGAATTGCAGTGCGACAACATACAAGACTTTGCAAAGAATGACTCCAAAACGAAATGGGATATTTTCACCAAATTTGAGGACTTAAAAATGGTGAGATTGTGACTCTTGGTGGCGCTATGATAGAACAAATCATTGAATTGCCATAAACTACAATACAGTAATGCTATACTTTATACCCTAAAGGCACTCAAAAGGTTTCGAGACAGCGCCACCTTGTGGTCAAATGTTAATGATTTTAAAAAACAAAACAAAAGTTGATTAATTTAACCTATTGTTATCAGACTGATCTCAATAGATTCCTTGGGTCATGCCGAGAACATAGACACCAATGTTGCCATAGTTGGCCAAACTTCCTGTCCACCATTTTGATTTTCTTTAAAAGCCTACTTTTTCAAACACCTCCTAAGCTGTTTGTCCGATTTTCACCAAATTCGAGTCAGATCACCTTCAGACCTTGCCAACAAAAGTTATGGATTTCGTGTCGATAGACAAAACTGTTTTCATTTACCGAATTTGAGGCATGATGCTAAAATGACTGATGGGGCTTATAAATGAGACTCAGTTGAACATAATGAAGCATAATTAGTCTAAGCAAAGGGTTTTGGGAAATACAGTTCATGATAAGATAGCAATGGACTAGGGAATAGCGCCCTCTGGTGGAGATCAAGGGCACTCCAGCTGGTGGACGTGACAAGCACTTCACTCCTCTCATGCTGCCGTGTGATTTGCTGCTGTTATGTATTTTAAAATGGCAAAACACACACACTTATTGTCCACATGAACTTGTTTTAAAATCAAATTCCAACAGTGTTTATTCAGTGTTGTCCATCTTAAATTAAACTAATAAACAGCTGCACAGACACATGTGACTACTACAACTAACCATTTTCTATACGTTTTAATGTATTTTCCCCATGTAGAACATGTATAAAATTAAATATAAATCCAATAATGTTAGTCAAGAATTCTTGCACTAAAAAGTTATAATTTTTTCCTCATGACTCAGTTTCATATAGAATTTCTTTATGCAAATGAGCTCTGATGTGATTGGCTGACATATAGGTGTGGTTTGTTTACTGTTTTCTTCATCAGAATGGGCCTCTAAATCTATAATGTCTCATATGAATCTTGATGAGTGTGTGTTTGTGTCTTTAGGGAGAACTTGGCGCTGCTGGACCCAGGGGTGAAGACGGGCCTGAGGGACCCAAAGGAAGATCCGGTTTGCCTGGAGATCCTGGACCACTCGGACCATCAGGAGAGAAGGTGAGTGTGACTGAAGCTGCCTACCTAGACAGTATTGTAAGGTACGCTCCTGATGAAAAGCTTGTTCCAGTAGCTAAATGTTCTTATGGCCAGATTCAATGGCAGTTCAAACTGTTCAAAAGTTTGGGATCGGTGAAATATTTGTAATGTTTTTGAAAGAAGTCTCTCCAAGGCTGCATTTATTTGATCAATAATACAGTAAAAGCAGTAATATTGTAAAAAAAAAAATATTATCATTTAAAAAACCGTTTTCTATTTGAAAATATATTTTAAAATTTGTAATTTATTCCTGTGATTCAAAGCTGAATTTTCAGCATCATTACTCCAGTCTTCAATGTCACATGATCCAACATTTCTGATTATTATCAATGTTGAAAACAGTTGTGCTGCTTCACATTTTTGTGCAAACCTTGATATATTTCTCTCAAGATTCTTTGATAAAAGGAGTCAGCATTTATTTGAAATAGAAATATTATTATACACTCACTTTTGATCAATTTAATGCATCCTTGCTGAATAAAAGTATTAACTTCTTTTAAAAAAACAACAAACTTTTAAATAGTAGTCATTTACAGGCAATACCAGAATGCAATGCAGAAACACTATTTATAAATAGTGATGATATTGATTCAGTGCAGAAAACTATTGACAAAATTGTTCATTCAACATTTGCATGCTCTACTCTGAACATTATGCTAATGTAAAACTCTTTCGAAATCAGTTGTGAGATGAATGCTATACATACATATATAAATAATGATAATAATAATAAGAAATTCACCACTTTGTCATGACTGATTAGTAATGTCTCTATGGTGTACATTCGTTTTAGGGTAAGCTTGGTGTACCCGGTTTGCCAGGCTATCCAGGAAGACAAGGCCCCAAGGTAAATATACCCGATCTGCCTGTGATTACCCAGCATCCACAGCGTCCGTGTTTGAGTGTGTGCATGTGTTGATATAAGGACAAGGTTGTGTGTGTGCGCGCATGCATTAGAGCAGGATTGGGAGGCAGACATGTTTGAACTTCTTGATCAAAGCTAAGTGGATTTACCCATAATGCCATCTGGTGTCAGCTTTCCGTTTGACCGTGACCCAGCATGCACTGCTGCAACAGCACTTTTCTTCTCTTCTCCTCCTTTTTATCCTCCTCTCCCTCCTCGCTTTGATGGACCCGTGAATTAATCTCTCTCTCTCTCTCTTCTTCTTTAGGGTTCTCAAGGATTCCAGGGATTCCAAGGAGCCAGTGGAGAGAAAGGCACAAGGGTGTGTTAAAAAGAAATCCATGTGGAGTTTTCCTCTCTTTTTCTTTCTCTCACGTACCCTCTTTCCTTATGTTATTTTTTTTTTGAGTGCTGAAAAGATTTACTCCCACTGGTTTTCTATCGAGTTTATGAATTTTGAGAAAGAAATGCACGGCGATCATGTAACAATGCAAAAGATATAGAATATGTCAGATGTACTTGCCTCAATATCCCATCCTCATCCCGCCTTAATGTTACGGGATGAGGATGAGATATTGAGGCAAGTGCATCTGACATATTCTATATCTTTTGCATTGTTATATGATCGCCATGCATTTCTTTTTCAAGCTAAGTGAGAAAGAAAATCATCTCTTCTATTCCAATTAGACTTTTATTCTCTGTCATGTGATATCAAGATATGCATTACACTGTAATTCAGAAGTATGAAGGGTAACTAAAAGTAACTGTTAAAAGCATTTTTGTTATTGAAATAAAATAAATAAAAATTAGATGCATACTCCTAATGACAATTAGAAATAAAAACATGAGATATTTTTTTGTCACTATGTTTAAAGTTAATAAAAATAAAATAAAAATATGTTTAAAAAAATAAATAAATAAAAACATAAAATAAGTTTAATTTGAGCAGAAAATAAATAGAAACTAAAACTGAAATAAAAATAAATTAAATTTTAACAGTAATATTACTAAATGCTAAGCAAACGCACATAACTAATTACTGACAATTAAACTAAAGTGATTTTTTTAAAGTTAATTCAAAATATTAATTAAATAAAATTAAATTAAAAATATAATAGTTCACAAGTTTACACAACATTGTCAAATCAAACCTGCAAGATACCCAAAATGATATATTATGCACAGTGAAAGTGGTTGAGTTCTAGGAAAATGACAACAACACCATAAAAATAGACATTTCAACCTATTTTAGAAGTGAAATTTAGCTTTTTGTCTCAGTGCATAGAAGCTAACAGGTCTCTGAGCTGTAGTGTGTATCAGAGCCTTTATGGCCACGAAAAAGCCCTGAGTTAAACGCGCAGCTCTCCGCACGGATGCATTATTGGCTGTATATCATCACATTTAAGCTGAGAGCAGCAGCCGGCTGCAATTAGGAAGACAATGCCGTCTCCCATAAACGCACTATAATCCAAAAACCTTATTCTCTCAAGCCATTAAACACACACACACACACACACACACACTGGATTCATTTGTTGATGCAAAACTTTCTTTGTTCCGCCAAAACGCTCTGCATTAAGTATTCATTAGATGAAATGTGCTAAAATAATATACAGATAATTAAATTAATCAGAGTATGTTCTACTAGGCCGAAGAAAATAATGCTCGTGATTTTGCTGTAATTATCCAAATAACGATAATCATTTTTGTGACTGAATCCCGGAAAAGAAATTTAAACAGGAAGTGAATCATGAAAATTTAACAGCTTATATTTATTAGTTATCTCTACTTCTCCTAAAATTTGATTAAAACAATGTTATATATACGTATTCATTTCAACATTTGAACATAAATATCTTAAAAAGAAAATATGAAATGAATAATAAATGCACAGATTAATTATTATATATTATTGTTAATTAAAAAATGTTATATATGTTTACATCACTACAATTTATTATATCTTTGAAAAATAAATCATATTAAATTAAAAATTTGTCACACAATGCAGTTTAATAATTATATTTTTGTTATTAAAAATATATGTATTTATTTTACTGGAATTTTTTAATTATGTTTATTATATTTTATAATAATAATACAATATTTTGTTTGATTTTCGCTTTATTCGTGCATTATTCTCTGTCACACACAGGGTACACCAGGGAAGCCAGGCCCCCGAGGACAGAGAGGACCCACGGTATGACAACAAAGTTAGGAATAAAACAAGAGATACGTACCCTTATGATGATCCGTTTAGGACTGATTTCTCACACTGTTTTCTCATATGTGCGCACTTCTTGTGATTCTCTCTATAGGGACCCCGTGGCGAAAGAGGGCCTAGGGGACCAACAGGGAAAGCAGGACCAAAGGTGAGGCTGTCCTTTCCCACACTATTTTACATTTGTAATATTACAGAAGGTAACATTAAGGAGGGATGAGGATGGGATATTGGGGCAAGTTCCCTTTTCAGTGGTCTTCAGCCTTAATGAATAAAATATAAAGCACAAAGAAAAACACATGCATTCATGCATACATAAAACAATTGTTCAGCACATATAAATCCAATTAGGAAAAGCACACTACGCCCTTACTGAAAACATCTCTGGCTTCAGGATATTTTAATCCTCTTTCATCATTTGTGGTGCCATGAAAGTTAAAAGCAGACACATTGACAGGCGCTAATGGAGGTTCTATTGCATTTTAAAACGCAATATTTATCTCATCGGCTCAGCTGGAGCGAATTCAAATGCAACAGGAGTTTCAGAGATCTACATATCCTGTATCAGTCAAACATCTTTTAATGGCACTCATTTCCTCAGGCAATAAGCACAAGTTTTATTTTATTAATAATGGATCTCAGCTGCATGGTCATTTTTTACTGCATTTACAAACATTCTGAACTACTGCTTAATTTCTCTCCATCCCCTTCCTTTTCTCATTTTCTTCCCCGCCCTACCTCCACAGGGCAACTCGGGAAGCGATGGCCCCCCAGGACCACCCGGTGAACGGGTATGGTATAAATAATAATGGAATCCTTCCAAAGTATTGATTATTGGATATTGCTTCAGAGAGAGATTTAACATCCATTTCTGTGCTGTTTTTCAGGGAACATTGGGACCACAGGGACCTGCTGGATTCCCCGGCCCTAAGGGTCCACCCGTATGTGAAGTTAACACTAGAAATTCCTCATACGTCTTCCTTATCCAATCATTTGCTCTGATTTCCTCGCTCTCTGTTTTCAGGGACCTCCTGGAAAGGATGGATTGCCCGGACACCCTGGGCAGAGAGGAGAGACTGTGAGTGGCGTCTGATATTACCGCAAATACTTTCGTTCACACACTTATAGAAATAAACTCACTTACGTTTTCTTCTCACAGGGTTTCCAAGGTAAAACCGGACCTCCCGGACCACCAGGTGTAGTCGGACCTCAGGTAAGTGGAACACGGAGTGCTGATGTCATTTTTGTGACAGTTTGAATATTATTCTAGAATTCCAGAATAGTGGCACTAATAAGATTTCACTAAAACGGGTTAATAATACTGAGGATGAAAATGATCTATACAGTCAGAGGGTCTACTGGAGCATTTTATAATATTAGGCAACCTTTTTAAAATTTTTCTGAGGGAATGAAAGCAGACAATATGATATTGTAAAAGAAAGGAAGAGGGGAATATTATTCATACTATGTATAGTATCCTTATGACTATGTCTGGTATTTGGAGGATGGGGAGTTCAGTTTTGTATATACAAATACTATCAAGAAATGTTTGGGTCGTCAAAAACAAAATGATTTTCTTTAATAAAGAAAAATGAAAATATATTGAATCATTTATATTTTATAAAATACTAAAAACAAATATTTCTATCGATAATTTGAGTAGAGACTGAAATTTGCTAAATAATTTTTCAAAAGTCAATTTTTCTTTATGTAGATTAATGTTTTTTTTATTTTTTGTTTTGTTTTGATGCTTGAGTGAAACATGACAATAATGTTAATACGGTTTACTAAAACTATTAAAAATATTTTCCGGTAACTAAAATAAAGTTTAAATAAAATTAAATGAAATTTAGTACTAAGTACTAAAATTACTAAAACTGAAATAACAATAACTTGAAGTTAAAAAAATAAATAAAATACAAACAACATCAAAATGATGCACGTTACAAAATTACTCAAATTAAATATAATATTTGTATATAATATTATATATATATATATGTATATAATTAAAATTTAAATATATTATAAATATTAAATAATTATTGAAATAATTTTTTTTAAAATATTTTTTATATATAATATTAAAATTATTATTGAATATTAAATATTATAAATGTTAAATATATTATATAATTAAAATGTAATCTGAAAGTACTGAAATCAAATCAAATTCAACTGACCAGTACATAATATAATAGCCTATAAATAACATTTCACAATATTTAAAAGGCTTGTGATCTTTTGACTTGGGCCAGCGAGCAGACACCTAGCAACCACAAAGCAATGCTCTGGTAACCACACACAACACCCTTCAAAGTGACTGTGAGTTTAGAACGAGCCTGAATCCCTCAGGAAATGTACAAATCTGCTTTCCAGGGCTATGCTAATTTTAGCTGTTTTTAAGCTTTTTAAGATGCTTCTTCACTCTATTGTATTTTTAATGCTCTGGAGGCATTAGACGCACCATCCACAGAAGAATAAAACATTATAAAGCATTTGGCTTAGAAAACAGCACACTCCGCTCACCCATCTGTTTCTCCGGCATCAGTCCCAGAGGCAGAGGCCAGAGACATGCGATGCATATTCATGAGGCTGTCACCAGCCATCACTCGGTCATTAGATTATCTTAAAGGTGTCCTAAGTTTGTCGCTTGGGAATCATAATGGCTCCATTAGGTTACATATGGCCTGTCTGTGCTTTGTCTCCTGACATGCTTTTGTTTATGCGGTTAGATGTTGGTGCTGGCTGGGTAATGAATTATTCATAAGCAATCATGATATTCTACTTTTTATGCAAATGTTGAGGTGGGCACAGGTTTAAACAGTCCCACACACACATGGATATTCAAGTGCACATGCTCTGCCATGCAAATAATGGAAGCATATAATCTGATTTTCTGTCTTCATGTTGTGTAATTTGCATATCCACTTATCTTTTGGAAACACCTGTAGCATCTTTATTGTGCTTTCCAGACTTTCTGATTGCTTTCTCTGATTATACTGTAAAAACACTTTTTGAAATATGAAATAACTAGTACAAGAACCAGTACAACAGTTCATTGTTTTCTCAAAATTAGGAATTCGTAAATTAATAAATAAGAAAAATATAAATACGGCTTTGAAATAATGAATCGTTTTTGCTCTGGATTTCAAATATGATCATTTGAATTAATCGTATTTTGATAAAGCAGCGACATACGCATTAAATAAATCCCGTGCAAACTCTGAATTGCTGTGTTGAGGTCAATTAAATCATTCAGAATTTTCAAATTGCTTTTGAATTGAATTGATTCACTAATGAATCGTCATTTGAATCGATTCAGTATCTACCCCAATACCTTATCTATAATCCATCTCTCTTGCTCTTCAGGGACCAACAGGCGAGACAGGACCAATGGGAGAGCGAGGTCACCCTGGACCCCCGGGACCACCCGGTGAACAGGGTCTACCTGGATCTGCGGGCAAAGAGGGAGCGAAGGTGCAAACAAATCCACACTTCAACATTTTCACCCAAAATGCACCTCAATCTATCCAGTAATCTATTGGTCAGAAGTGGTTTACCTCATATCTGTCCACAGGGAGATCCAGGTCCAGCAGGGTCAGCGGGTAAAGACGGACCTCCAGGACTCAGAGGGTTCCCCGGCGAGAGAGGTTTACCAGGCCCTGTGGTGAGCATCAAGAATGAAACAGGCGATTTGAACAAACCCCTATTCCTCAGTGTTAAACTTTGTGTAACTCTCCCTTAAGTTTTGCACAGGCGGGTGTTTCTCTTTTCATGTTTTGTTTTTTAACTCTGAGCTTTTTTAGTTTGTTGTTCAGTATAAATAGAACATCCCCCGTGTCGTCTCTAACCTTCAAATGTGCCGTACAGGAGCACATGAATGTGTTTGTGTACATTCAGCACTTTTATGTGTCTGTTTGCAGGGATCAGCAGGTTTGAAAGGAAGTGAAGGACCTCCAGGGCCACCTGGACCCGCTGTAAGTAGACTTTGTCTGTCTTTTTTGTCTATCTCTTCTCCAACCGCTTTGTTATTTGCTTGTTTACCTTGTTATGTCTTTCTCTTTTATCCCTTTTGCTCCAAACACTGGCTTTTCAGTGAGTATAGTGATTCAGTGCATATGAGATTGATTTATATCTACAGTGTCAGTCAAACATTTGGACTCACTTTACTGAATTCGTTTATTTATATCTAAATTAGTTTTGTGAACCATTTAATTCATGTTTTAGAGTGTACAAAAAGCATCAACAAGTGTCCAACATACAGCACCGTTCAAAAGTTCAGGATCAGTAAGATTTTCTTTAAAAATATGAATCGTTTTATTCAGCGAGGATGTATTAAATTCATCAAAAGTCACAGTAAAGACATATATAATGTTACAAAAGTTTTCTATTTCAAATTAATGCTGTTCCTTTAAACTTCCTATTCAAGAAAGAATCCTAAAGAAAAATTGAAAGTAGAAATCTGTTTTCAAAATATTACTGTTTTTACTGTATTTTTGATCAAATTAATGCATCTTTTGGTGAAGACTTCTTTCGGAAACATTAAAACGTCTTTGAAAGAATAAGCGCAAATATTTATATAAATGTATATATTTTATTATTAACATTTAATAAGAATTATATTTTATATTTAATCAATTTTATATATTTATACTATATATTTATTATTATTTACTATTAAAATTAAATGTGGAAAATAGTAATAAAGAAAAAAGTCAAATATTAAGAAGTTTCACAGGTGAATTGTAGATTTTCATACAGTCTTGACGACAAAATTCTTTAATACTTAGATTTTTCCAGATATCTTATATAATGTTGCATAGTTATATAATCAATAACAAATGCAGTGCTTATTTCCGAATTAAAAATCCTAGCTGTTTTTTATACGTGCATGCCGGCTGTCTACGCCTCCATATGAATTTCTTCAAGAACAAATGCATAATTAATCAAACATCATAACGCCATCAATAGCTAATGGTATTCACTGCAAATACATGGGTTATGAGATTTCATATTCGCATTCATAGGGTTCTCCCGGTGAACGTGGTCCTGCTGGCCCAGCTGGTCCCACAGGCCCCCCGGGCCGACCTGGACCTCAAGGACCCCCAGGCCCCGCTGGAGAGAAAGGTGGACCTGTGAGTACATATTTAATCTATATTATGATCGCTGTTTTGTCAGTTTGCACCGTCATATGATTAAAATATTCACTACAACCTCTTTCTCTCTCATATTAGGGCGAGAAAGGACCTCAAGGCCCAGCTGGTAGAGATGGTATTCAGGGACCTGTGGGGCTTCCAGGCCCGGCTGGACCCATCGGACCCCCGGGAGAGGATGGTGATAAGGTACAGGAGAAAATGAAGTGGTAGAACGTTTGGCAACAACATTTGTGAAGAGAAATTAATTCATCAAAGATAGAGAGACGTGGGCATGAAATTGATGATCATGGATGAATCTGGAGGGTTTGCTAGATAATTAGATCAGGATGAGGAGAAGTGAAGGTCACATCACACACACAGGTCAAACTAGTCAGTGGTCAGATCAACATTTTCTGTTGAGGAATGGATGGACTGGTAGGGAATTAAATATGCAGATAGCCTTATTGTAAATGATCTGATTTAACACTTGGGTGAATGTGTAAAGGAAATGACATCACCATGACACACTCGCACACACCTACACACACAGATTTGGGGTTTGTGTAGGTGTGTGTGACACCAACATGTGTTAGCATTGGCAGTTTTAAGGTGTGAGCGATATTTGAAGGATGTGTGTGTTAGTTCTGCCATGTGTGACAGGTGAAAAGCCTTCTGGGAAATATTGTCAGAGGAATAAAATGGACCAAAAAGTAGTATTACTCTTTAGTTTTTTGTTTTTTTTTTCAACATATACAATGATAGTATCAGATTTTCCTTGGATTGCCATGAATGCATTAGTGTTCAAAAGTTATACGATACATTGTCTTAAGAAACGAATACTTTATATTCAACAGGAATGCATGAAATTGATTAAAAGTGATAGTAAAGTCTTTTATGATGTTACAAAAGATTTCTATTCAAATAGAGGCTGCTCTTTTAATCTTTCTGTTCATCAAAGGGTATTAAAATCACCGTTTCCGAAAAAATATGAACTGTTTTCAACATTTCTTGTTGCAATAATAAGAAATGATTCTTGAGCAGCAAATTCTGATTTCTGATGGATCATGTGACACTGAAGACAAAAAAAAAATTCAGCTTTGCACCACAGGAATAAATTATATTTTTAAATGTAATTAAATAGAAAATTGTAATAATATTTCACAATGTTACTGTTTTTACTGTATAAAATGTTTTAATCAAATAAATTCAGCTTTTAACTTCAAAAACATAAAAAAAATCACCAACTCCAGACTTGTGCATGTAGTGTATATGAATATGATGATCATAAAATATCATTGTATCGCCATCTGATACCATTATTGCACTATCATCCACAATACAATATGTTTTACTTCTGAACTTAGACAACACCAAGAAAAACAGATATTGTATTTGTATTTTTTTTTTTATTTATCACCTATTTTCATAAATTTGCATATGTAAATGCTGTGTAATTGTGACAGGGCGAGATTGGAGAGCCAGGACAGAAGGGAAGCAAAGGTGACAAGGGCGAGCAGGTGAGTCACTCTGAATTTCCTGTTTGCATTTACATTACAATTCAGACTGAAAGCATTTGTCTGTTTGTTTGTGTCGCTCTCCCGTGATGATCATTCGTTCTGTTATTACCACTGTGTGATGAATATAGATGTTATGGAAATCAATGAGTCGTGCTTTCTTGCTTCTTTCTTTCATATTTCTCTCGTTCTTTCTGCCGTTCTTCAGGGTCCTCCAGGACCTACCGGTCCCCAAGGTCCTAGCGGCCAGCCGGGTCCTCCCGTAAGTAAATCGTCTATGTCTCATATGTCTTGCTGCGGTATAAGCGGCGTTAGTGATGTCACTTCCTCCCTGCAGGGTGCTGATGGAGAGCAAGGTCCCAGAGGTCAGCAGGGTCTTTTTGGACAGAAGGGAGATGAGGGCTCACGAGGCTTCCCAGGACCACCCGGACCTGTCGGCCTTCAGGTTAGCATGCTGAGTTTGGTTACGATTGAGCTTACGTCAATTAAAATGTTGGCGCGATTTGGGTTCGTTCAATGGTCATTCCGCTATAAATCACTTTGTAAATGCAGTTCATCATAGTTTATCATCACGTAAAAATCAGAAGGCCTTTTTTGGCGTTTTTGCCTTCATTATGACTGGAGAGTGGTAGGAAGAGAGAGAGTGGGACAGGATTGGGAAAGGTCTCGGTTCGCCCAAAGCACAACTGCGCTGCCCACTAGGCTATCGGTGCCAACAGCTGCAAAACACAAGCTGTTCTAATTCTAATGCTGAAACACTAAATATAGAGAAAGTAGTGACATGCAAGGGGAAATCTGCCTAAGTGATAAGAAACTGGACTGTTATTGTCACAAAAAATTGACATGGAGAAATGTACATTTTGCAGATGCAAACAGTGAATACGGTGTTTCTCTTAAAATAAAGTACATTTTGGCTGCATTTCACATTGGTTTTTGCTTATCAGAGCTGTTGAAACCTGAGATTCACGCCGGAGGCCTTTCAGCATGCTGATGTTTTTCAAATAAAACTGAAGAATCTACGCATAAGATGAAGCCAGCAGATGCGCAAGTGTCTTGGATGAAGCCCATTTGCATTTAGTATACAGATGTTCACTCTAACAGTAGATAACAGTACCCAGTTTTGAAGCATAATGCCATATAAAACTCCATGTAATTGCTTAAATTGCATCGAGTGTTGACGAAAACTGCTCAAACAACCCAGCCTTGTTCACTCTTTTTATGTAATGAGAAAACAAACAACAGAATTTCAAAATGAGTGATCCAGCACTTGGATTTTTCGTAATTACTGGCTGATTTTGGGAACATGACGAACAAAACCAGCCACTTCGGAGACCTAGTATTTAAATTACATGTGCCATTGCACACCTTTTGACCAGAGTTAAAAAGGACGGTTTGAATGTGTCCGACAGTGCTTGGACAAAAAGACTTCTTTGAGCTGTCACTCATTTAGCTGTCAAGGTCAATTCATCAAGTTTTGACTTGGAAATACATCAAATGGCGATTTTCGCAAATGCAATTTCATGTTGATTGTAAATTTTGTTTATGTAGTAACAGGATTTAACACGTTTTAACTGGTTTGTGATTGTGTGTAGGGCTTGCCTGGACCCCCTGGTGAGAAAGGAGAGACTGGTGATGTCGGCCAAATGGTACAGTTCCACATCTATCAAATCATTTTGGCAAAATACACATTTACTTTAATAGAAACTGAGTTTTCGCTTTGCATTTTCTTGACTTTTCTCTCAGGGTCCACCCGGTCCTCCGGGCCCCAGAGGCCCCTCTGGACCCCCAGGAGCTGACGGGCCGCAGGGACCTCCGGGAGGTATCGGAAACCCAGGAGCAGTGGGAGAGAAGGTGAGGAAGCATCACGTACAAAACATTCTTTAATTTCATTTTAATTACAAACTAACACCCTTAATGATCTCAGGGATAATGTGTCACTGTGTGTGTGTTGTTATAAAGCTGCTGTTGTGCTCGTTCAGTTCAGGATTTGCAGGTCTCTCTGTAGAAGGTGACTGAAGTATTTCCTGTAGCTTCTTTCTGCAGTTTTAGCTGTGTGTGTGTGTTTGCGGTTGAGACTGCTTCTGCTTCTTATTGTTTATTCTACACATGAAACTACACTAACAATAAGTAAGCCATCTATAGGTCGATATCCCCAAAAACCTGTCTCTGTGATGCTTGCAAAACACGGATGATTTGAGCATCACGACCAGCAATGATGAAAGATGCACGTCTGCTGTGCAGAGAGCTCTGTTTGTCCTAATCAGAGTGATTTGATAATCATTTTTCAGTGTATACTTTAATTTAATTTAATTATTTACCATGTAGATGTATCGGCAGATTTGTTCATTCTAATTGGAGTGATTGATTAATAATCGTAATATTATAATACTTATAATAATTATTAGTACTAATAATCCTATATCTGTTAATCATATATATATATATATATATATACACACAACAAGTAAAGACGGTTTGATAGCTTTGTTTATTCTAATTGGAGTGATTTATTATTAATAACAATAATTATATATTATTATATAAAAATATAATTTTATTTGGTAAGGAATGGTTAAACTACAAGTAAATATATTGATAGCTTTGTTAATTCTAATTAGAGTGTTTTAAAATATAATTTTTATTATTATTGCTGAAAATACATCTCTTAAAAACTAAATGATGGTGTTTTTCTGACAGATAAGAAATCTCACTGTCATAAAAGTGAGGCATTTTTTTAACAAAATAATGAAAAATTGTGTTAAACAATAGTCATTGCTGATTCATGAAGATTCTCAATTTAGTCGCCATTTGCAGATGTGGCAAAAATTACATTTTCATGTGTGAGGAGGGAAAGGAAGAGATTGTATTCTTTTTTAAATAACTAAACATGCTTTACTTGCATGGAAAAAGTAAGATATTATGGCATAAGTTCAATTTCTAAACTTTACAAAAGAGCGTTTTGATTATGCCATATAGTTCATCTCTGGAGTTCATGTTGTGAGATTGTTTGTGTGTTTATTGAGTGTGACACTGAGACGCGAGTGTTGTATCTTTCTGTACGTCTCAGCAGAGCGAACAGACAGCGTGTTCGCATGACTGCTCTCGATCACCGCAGCACTCTCCAATGTCAATATTGTTTAATATGGCACTTCAGCACTATCGTTCTGCTACGGAACCACGGACCCATTTCAGTTCTGCTTAGAGAGGAGTTTTGCCCAGAGAAATGACCCAGAAAAACACAGCTGAGGGGAGGACTTAAAGAAAACAGATAAAGATGATAGAATGAGGGCTTGAGACAAGGCTGTTTGGTGTTAGTCTGGGAAGATTTACCTCGGCACTTCACTCTGACAGACCTCTTATCCCACTACAGATAGAGAGAGATACCTGAGTCTGACGCACAAACATGAATGATGCAGTTCAGCAGTCTGAGAGACTCTTAATCCCTCAATATGGCAGACGCACTGAAGTATCCATGCACACACACACACACACACACACACACACACACAGCCTTTCTAAAGCACAGAGAATAACTCTTCAACAGGTTTAAATGCACAGAAAGTAGTAAACAGATGTAGTTCCTTTATAGCAGCGTTGGAAGGGAAGGTTGGATTTTTTTTTTAATTAATGTTTAATGTCACAAAGTGTTGTTGATACAGTGTTTTTATTAGTGGTTTGTTATCAAGCATCAGTATTATTGTCACACTATTACTCTTTGAATTGATCGGTATCAGTCGATATTGGACAATTAAATCATTTCCCTTCATTTTACTCTTAGAGTACATTTGCCATCATCTTTAAAAGCAATAGTAATTTAATACTACTGTTAAATGAAATATGTTAAAAGTTAATATTTCATACTGTACAGTACACTATAATATTGCAATCCATAAATTCACTTTTAGTATTATTATTAAATAGTATAGAATTTTATTTTGTTTATTTATTTTTATAAATATAGTACAACATTTTTATTTTATTTATTTATTCCAGTTATTTAGTTTCATTTAGAAAAAAAATAGTATAGAATTGTAATTTCAGCTATTTATTTATTTAAGTTTTGATTATTTATTTTTTATTTACACAAAATTGTACAGAAAATTAAACCCCAAATTAAAAACATTTGGTATTTTTTTATTTTTGTAATTTGTTTTCCATTTATTTATTTATGCATTTTTTAAATTTTTATTTCATTTTTTTTATTATTTATTTACACAAAAACAGTATAGAATAGTATAGAATTTTATTTTTATCCTTTTATCAGTTCTCAGTCATAACATAATAAAAATTATTATCAGCTTATCGATATCAAGCAGAATAGAAACAATGAAATAAAATTGTTTATATAATTGTTTATGGATATCAGAATATTATAGAAACTTGTGGATGGGCTTTTTGAAAATGTGCCAAAAAACAACGTAGCAGCTGCTTAGTATCATGGAAGTGACTTTTGCACCAGTAACAACACTCTCGTCTAGTTCATAATTTTTGTTTCCCAAAGTATTATGGCTCCAATTCCAAACCGTCAGGATATATTATGATTTTCATTCTCATCTGATGGCTGATGGAAGTGGACAAGGTCATTTGTTTGTTTGAATATTGATGTTGCACAGATTTTCATGCTGAAATGTGCCGTTCTGCAGAGGAAAGCAGATCTGCTGACGAGACAGTGAATAATGATGCTGACGTGCTCTTCTGTCCAGCGGAGAAAACCTCTGCAGTGTTTGGGAGAAAAAGAGTTTGTGATACCATGTTTTACTTACATCCCTCTCTTTTTCTGTAGGGAGACTCTGGTGAAGCAGGAGAACCAGGCCCACAGGGAGACATCGGCCCTCCAGTACGGCAAAAAACCAACTCACTTATGCAAAAATCTAAAACATCACCGCCGAAAGTCGCAGAATAACACGCTCATATTTCACACCGTGTGTGTGTTTTAGGGTCCAAGAGGAGAGCGAGGAGAAAAGGGAGAGGCCGGACCCGCTGGTTCCGCTGGTCCCCCCGGACCAAAAGGACCACCAGGAGATGATGGTCCTAAAGGAAGTCCTGTAAGTTCCCACCGCGCTCACATCTAATGCAATGAGAACATTTTGTGGGGGTTCTTCATGCCAGTTAAGTTATTGTTTAAGCGTGCATTATAGGTTCTGCTTGCTGATTGGTCAATAAGCATGACTCATTGTGCCTTACTGTTCAGTAAAAAACACAGGTTTCTGATCAAATATAGAAATGTTCAAATGTTTTGGTTTGATTTCCAGGGTCCAAGTGGTTTCCCTGGCGATCCTGGTCCTCCTGGAGAGCCAGGTCCATCTGTAAGTACTATTAATGTTTGAACGTAGCTATTACAAAGACGTTTTCAGGTTGTTTCCAGGAAGTGACATCACTTTTCTTCCTCCTACAGGGTTTGGATGGTGCTCCAGGTGATAAGGGTGACGATGGAGAGCCTGGTCAGCCCGTGAGTGCATTAAATGCAAACATTTGACATCTCTGGTGTCGGCTGCATACATATTTGTGTTTTATAATGATTGCTACTTTTATAATACTGTTTATAATTTGTTTCTTTCAGGGATCCCCCGGACCTACGGGTGAAACTGGCCCTACTGGTCCTCCTGGAAAGAGAGTGAGTAACGCTTAAAGACATCATTTAAATGCATTGAACTTGAGTGCAAAATTATCTTTTAACCACACCTGGAGCCAAAAATATTTCTGACTAGCCATATATTAATATTAATATACTTTTAAATAATATATGCATATATATGGCTTTCTCTTTAGGGACCTCATGGACCTGCTGGACCTGAAGGAAGACAGGGAGAGAAGGGTGCCAAGGTAACATCCACACATTCATACACACTTGCATGCACTTCTGTTACAGTCCAGTCAATAAAACGTTACTGCATTGGTTTTGTGTCTCTGAATCAGGGTGATCCTGGTCTGGAGGGTCCAGCTGGTAAGACGGGTCCAGTTGGCCCTCAAGGAAGCCCTGGAAAACCTGGTCCTGAGGGTCTGAGAGGTGTGCCTGGACCAGTGGTGAGTGTTAATGGACCGGCCTGACAGCCATACACAGCTCATTAGATCCTAATGTCAGAATTTATGTTAAATGTATTTGGTGAATCGCACAAAGCCTGTTAATAACATGACCGGGACATTTCAGTACAAAATCAAAACAAATATATATGTTGTGTATAAAGAAATTGGAGATTTTTCGTTGAAAAACTACAAAAGATTTAATATTTGCATCAAAAATGCCATATTTAAATTCCATTGATTTGATTTTAATTGTAAGATCAATGAAGCTCTTTCTCCTCAATTTAGGCATTTTCTCATTTATTATAAGGTATTATTTAATTTTTTTCGTATTAATGAATAAAACCTATTTTTAAGACCATTAAGATTTTAATTTAAGATCAGTGACGCATTTTTTCCTCAATTTTCCTCGCTACGTTACATGAAATTGATATTTATTTTCTAAAATATTTTTTGAACAACCGCTTCTTTTATATTTTCATCATGCCAATGCAATATTTTTTAGTCTTTCAATTTTCGGCTGAAGTAATACTGACAATTTGAGTCAGAATCATCCTTTCAGCTTCCAAGATATAACACCAGACCTCATATACAGCTCTGTCTACGGCAGGGATTCTGATTTGGAGTTAATAAATGGATCTTTTTGGTTCTGATGTAGGGAGAACAAGGTCTGCCCGGTGCTCCTGGACCCGACGGACCCCCTGGACCGATGGTACCAACATGTTATTCCTCTGAGAATGAGTTCATTACAGTCTTAAATGACAACCCACAGTTCTCACTCTTCTTATCTTTCTCTCTCTCAGGGTCCTCCTGGCCTGCCTGGACTGAAGGGAGATACTGGCATTAAAGGTGAAAAGGTGAGAGAAGCAAATTCATCTTTGATACTCCTAATTAATCGGACTGTCATGCTGTCCAGGTAGGTAGCTTACTAGTTTTTGGAACAGAGCTGTAGAAATGACTTTATACGTTAATTGAACTCCAGTATGTCCATTACAGCTGAGTTTAGTAATAATTTGGGGTTTTTTCAGGGTCATCCTGGTCTCATCGGACTCATTGGACCTCCAGGAGAACAGGGAGAGAAGGGAGACAGAGGGCTGCCGGGTCCACAGGGATCTTCAGGACCTAAAGGAGACAATGTATGGAACATGTTTACACACGTACAGCAACTTTCTAACTCTTTATAAAGAAGTCATCAAAATCTATCTTTTTCTACAGGGAATTGCAGGTCCCTCTGGACCTATCGGACCCATTGGACCGCCTGGTCTCCCGGTACCATTTTCTTTGAAATCCTTTATGATGTACACTAATGGAAATTGTAAATGATCTTCCATGGTTGTTAGGTTCAAGTTTCATCTAATAAATGTTCATTATATTATTGTTTAGAGTTCTTTGAAGTACCAGCAGATATTTTCTAACTTTTTAAACTGTTCTCTATTTGGTTAGATGCTATTATTTCCATATGTAAAATGTAATAAATTCTTCATGGTGATTTATGTTTGTATTTCACTTCTGTTCAGGGTCCTCCTGGTCCTAAAGGTGCTAAAGGATCATCTGTAAGTTACTAATGTTATTATTTAAATATTGCTGTTGTATTTTAATTGGCAGATTCATTTGTCATCATTAATTGCCTACACCTGCTTCTGGTTGTGTCTCTATAGGGTCAGACTGGCCCGAAAGGTGAATCTGGAATACCGGGACCTCCTGGACCTCCTGTACGTAACTAGGTTCAGCATACAATTGAACTATAAAACAAGCCAAACTAAACACACAAACAGGTTATTCCACTGTGAGATAGCCGCATATTTTAGCTGATGATTTTGCAGTAGATGTTATGCAAGTATAATTGAGGTCTATTATGTAGTGTAAACTGAATCTGTTAAGATTCCTCTGAGAGATTCTGTGGATATTGCTTCCTTGAGAAAACTTGATATTTCACATCTACGAATTGTATTGGTTCCTGTTTCCTCACAATAAGCACAACAGCTTCAGGTCACTGAGATAAATTTCAAGTTAATGTCAATATAAAGTTCTAATTGCTCAGGTGTATAATAGATATGGTTATTGTTCAGGTTTATTACTGGGCTTTTTGCCGCATTTATTTATAGAGTGAGAAATAGAACAGGAAACAATTAGAAGTGTGAAGAAAGTGATGCCCTAGCAACCACCCACAACACCCTAACAACCAACTTGCAAAACCTTAGTGACTGTCCAGAAAAGCCATAGAATCCATCCAGAACACTCCAGTTTACTTCCTAGCAATGGCTTTTCAAATGCCCAGAACACCTTAGGAAGCACCAAGTCACATCCTAGCAACCATTAAAACAGTTGCCTAACAACACCCTCCAAATGTTGTAGTAGTGAGTTTTGCACATTCAGGCTTGTTTTCCAACTATTTAGTAATCACACAGCTACCACCTAGAAAACCCGAGCAGCCAAACATCGTCGCAAACACATTTTACACAACCAAGCATATCCCTAGATGTCCCCAAATATCAAGCAATATCCTAGCAACAACCTACAACACCCTAGCAACCACCCAGAAAACCCTAGCAGCTACATAGAGCACTTTAGCAAATGTCTAACAACCCAAACATTGTTGTAACAAGTCTTACACAACCAAGCAAATCCCAAGGAACCACCCAAAATGTCCAAGCAACACCCTAGCAACCACTCACATTTTCCAAAAATTTAGTAGTGGCCTAGAAACCACATTGCAAAACCCTAGTAACTACCTGAAATGTCCTAGAAACACCTTAGTAACCACCAGAAGTTCCTAACAGCCACCCAGAACACCTTTAGCAACTGCCTAACAACACCTTAGCAACCATCCAAACATTGTGAATTTTTTTAATATTTTTCTAATGCTTTTATGGAATGTCATGTGAAAATCAACGGTTCTCTTCTCGTCTAGGGTCCACCTGGTGATGTCATCCACCCTCTGCCCATCCAGTCCAGCCCGAAACGGGCAAAGAGGAACATTGATGCCAGCCAGGTGATGGACGACGCTGCAGATGCCAACTACAAAGACTATGAGGACGGCATGGAGGAGATATTTGGCTCTCTGAACTCTCTCAAACTGGAGATTGAACAGATGAAACACCCGCTGGGCACACAGAGCAACCCCGCCCGCACCTGCAAAGACCTGCAGCTGTGCCACCCAGATTTCCCAGATGGTATTTTTCTCTCTCTCTCTCTCTCTCTCTCTCTCACACACACACACACACACACACACACACAGACAATATTAATTTCAGTCTATTTATGACAACTGTAACAGAAATTGAATATGAAATGAAATAAAATATCATACAACATAATATAGCAATATAGATTTAGTGACAAAAAAATTTATTTAATTAAAATGATCTTCATTTGGGGGCTTTAATTGCATATTGACCTTTGCAGTTAATTACTATGAATTAATTGGCATACCATGTAATTAATTTGATTCACAGCCCTGTATTAAACGAATCTCATTTGAAATGATCAACATGGCACATAAAGCGCCCTTCTTTCTCTTTTTTTTCAGGCGAATACTGGATTGATCCGAACCAGGGCTGCTCCAGAGACTCTTTCAAAGTGTACTGTAACTTCACAGCAGGTGGCGAGAGCTGCATCTTCCCCGATAAAAAGAGCGAAGGGGTAAGAATTGTTCTCCCGACAGCCGCAAAGCAAAACACTTTGGGACGACTTCCCAGAAGTCCAGATCTGGGGTAAAACAGTTTTGATGTCAGAATCGCAATGCACCACAACACTGAAAATTAAGATGAACACACTAATTTCAACTCACATTTCAAGTGTAGTCCATGGATTCCTGCAAATCCTCCAGAGAGAAATGGTTCAGCTCAGCATGCCGAGAGGAATAGACGTACAGTCTGTTCAATATGTCACATTGTCTTAAGGTCACATCTGATTTTCACCAGATTTGCTGAAGGGTTTTTTGTCCACAGAAAATCTACAAAGATGTACTCTGCACATCAGAATGACATATTGAGCGGCCTGTACTTTATTCTTTGTTCACATTGAACTGAATGAGATCTATACCAGAAACTCAACTCAGAGATTTATTCTGTATTAGATTCGACACAGAAGTATGGCGAGTTATTTGCCTTATTGAGTCTCAGAAGCGTCACTGATGGAGAATCACTCAGTGGGGTGTGAAGGTGACTCTCACAAACAAACAACACGACTAACTTCAGTGCTTCCGCAGGTTCACCCTTCACTCCAGCAGATGCAGCCATCAACAAACAATAACCTCCTCAGGCCTATTCTCACCCAGCACAAATATTTGCCTTGGCAAGCGTTTAATTCAAACCAACCCTTGCATTCTGATGGACCTCTTCACACTGGATGCATCATTTTTGGGGCATTTTTTTTTTTTTTTCAATCTGCCTCACATTAATGGTTGTTGTGCATGAAAGTATATTTACATTAGGTGATAAACCATAGATATGCACATCATCCTGGAAAAAACCCCCACTTTATTTTAGTTTTTTTACTCACAAATATTTATTTGTTTAGCTAACATATTTATAGAATTAAATTATTATTTGCATTTTTTTGTTTACGGTGTACTCCATAAAATATTATTTCATAAAATTAAAATGAGTTATTATTAATTATTGTATATATATATATAAATTTGAGGTTTTTAAGACATATCTTTTTTTCACTCAACAAGAAAAATTATTTCATTAAATTAAAAAAATTGCATTTATTAGTATTATTATAATAAATATTTTGACATCATTTTTCATGTTTTTCTTTAGATATTTAACGCATTAGTTTTCTCTACAAAAATCTTTATATTAAAATTATAGGTACAACTTTACAATAAGGTTCTTGTATTAACTAACATGAACTAACTATGAGCAATTCATTTGTTACTGTCCTTACTAATCTTCATTAACGTTAGTTAATGACAATACAGTTGTTCTTATTAGTTCACAGTGCAATAACTAATGTTAACAAGATTTTAATAACGTTAGTAAATGTTGAAATTAACAAAGATTAATAAATGCTGTCGAAGTGCAGTTCATTATTAGTTCATGTTAACTAATGAACCTCATTGTAAAGTGTTACCGAAATTATATTATTAATTCGTGTAAATATTTAGGTTTATATAAAGTGGGGGTTTTTTTTTTAGGTTTTTATTTTTGTTTGCTCAGCTAAAGATAGAATATGATTACATATTATTATATTACTTTCATACAGGCTTGTATAAGTTGTATGGCTTTTGAATTAATGTGATAATTTACAACATGATGGCCAAAGAAATTGATCTCCACAACACGTGCAAAGTGGATGCGAGAAAATGTGAATGCCCCTGCCTCGGACATATTGACAGCTACCCTGACAAACAGATTCCCATAGGCTGTCTCTTCTACTCTCGTCTGTCTCTCGCTCTCTTCAGTATTGACTCCAGTTAACTCTCTCTCTCTCTCAGGCCAGACTCACCTCTTGGGTGAAGGAGAATCCAGGCTCGTGGTTCAGTGAATTCAAACGTGGTAAACTGGTAAGAGTGACTCCTCTTTTTTGTCCTCCTGAAATAATCTCCTATTTTACAGAGCAAAATGGCTCGCTGGCCCAAAGACAGTCCAGGCACATGGTATAGTCGCTACAAGAGAGGGTCCATGGTAAGTAGGAATGCATGAGCGAAGGGGCCCGGTGCCGAGGGTCCACAGATCCTGGGCGATCGGTCTCTTGAAGGCCCGTGCTTCTGCATGCTTCTCGGATCCCTTCATGGCCGAGCATGGTCATCATCAGAACAGCAGCAAAACGTGTGTTTGCTCTGACTTATGGGTAATCTGAGGGCTGTGGGCGGAGACGTCAGTCAGTCTGTTGACCCAAAAAAATGTTAAACTCTGACTTACCCTAGATTTGTGCGTGAAGGTCTGACTGATGGCATCCAACCCGTCTTCTGATACTGTAAGATTGAGAAAATCAGCTTGAAGTGACTTGAAGTCCATCAACACATGCTTGTAGATCTGCTCCAAATGTACCTATTTAAGACACGTGATTTAATTTGATCATATTTTAATTGCTGCCGAGGAAGAGCGTTTCAAATCCATAACTATGAGGATCTATTTCACATAAGCTGCTGCCTTAGAGGGAAGATACTAGAGAATCCACTAGCATTTGGAACAGAGCCGTTGTGTCTGTGGTGGGTCTCAGTCACTTCACTGAGCTTCTGGGTTCAGCCTCTCTTGACATGCAGCTGTGATCGTGAGGTAATGTGGTCATGGGCAGGTGTTCTTGGTGAGTTGCATGCATGCATGCATGGAAGGTCAATGCATATGAGTGTGTGAGCGGAGCTCCGAATCGTAAGTATATGCATGGAGCATGTGCTCGCTTCTCTCAGTCAGTCACATATGTGTGTGTTTGTGGATCAGAGGAGATGGAGGTTTCTTCTAAACGTGGGTTGGTATATTCAAGAATGAAAACAAAGCATTTGCATATTTTCCGTAATGCAAATGTTGCATCACACCACAAGAGGAGAATTTGCATATAAACCAGTACAACTCATTTGAATATATTAGTGATATTTTTCAGTTTATCATCCATGTTTAAATGTGTAAATGAATTTTGGTGTTTAATACATGCAGCGTGGATCTGTACTGAGAAAACTGTTTTCAGCTCTTACCTGACTGATGAAACAACACGAATCATGAAAGTTAAAAGTTTTCATCGCAGATAAACTTATATGATATGAGGCCGTTATTTAGCAAGAATCTGCATTGAATTGATCAAAAAAAATAACAGTAATTTATAATGTGTGCAAAAGATTTCAAATAAATGAAAGCGAAGTGAGTGACGTGGCCACGGCTGTCCGTATGCAGACTTTTTGTTCAAAGAAAAGTATCACAGTTTCCACAAAAATATAAAACAGTGATGATAACAAGAAATGCTGATTTGAAGAAACATATTAGAATGATTTCTGAAGGATCATGTGACACTGAAGACTGGAGTAATGATGCTGAAAATTCAGCTTTGATCACAGGAATAAGTTACGTTTTAACTTTATTCAAATAGAAAACAGTTATTTTAAATTGATAACCTTGATAACCCAAAACTTTTGAACGGTTGTGCATATATATATATATATATATATATGCATACATAATTGTTATAGCTAAGTATTTATTCAAAAGAATAGCTTGACAAAACAAGATTTACTTCAAGCAAAACTGTAAAGTATAAAGATATTAATCCTTGTTTTTTAGACAATATATCTTATTTTCTTACCATTTGGTAATTGTTTTTTTCTTAACCTGAAATATTCCTTAAACAAGAACTTTTTTGTAGAGTTTTAACCCTAAATCTTAAACAGTAGTCAACAGTGTTGGGGTAACTCCTTACAAGTAATGCAAGTTACCTAATCTTGTAACTGGTAACGTTTAAATTTACAATAAAATATCCAAGTTACTTTTCCAAATAAGTAACTCAAGTTGCTTTGTTTTCCTGTCCCCACTGAGAGAATTCAGGAGTGAAGCTGCCGAGGCTTTGTGTGTGCTGTGAAAACATGATGGTATTATTGTTCTGGACTAAATGTGAGCATGATTATTCATTGCACTTTAGGTGTGAAAAGGCCTTTACATTTGTCAAAATATAACTTTTATACATATATAACCTGGGCTGGGCTTGATTATGAAAACTGAAAAGTCATGTAACAAGTAAACTAAGAAACTCAATGAGTTACATTTTTTAGGGAGTAACGCAATATTGGAACGCATTACTTTTAAAAGTAACTTTCCCCAACACTGGTAGTCAGCGACCACAAAGTACCATTGGATGGACCCGAGGGGTGTGATGTGTAGTTTTCAACAGAACCTCTTGGGGGGTGTCTGTCCAGCCGTTATCTTAGACCACGCCGCTGTCTTTTTTTTCCGTGCAGCTCTCGTATGTGGATGCGGAGGGCAATCCGATCGGAGTGGTACAGATGACATTCCTGCGTTTACTCAGTGCCACGGCTCGACAGAACCTGACCTACAACTGTTACCAGTCGGTGGCTTGGCATGACCAGGATCTGGACAATTACGATAAAGCCATCCGCTTCCTGGGCTCCAACGACGAGGAGATGTCTTACGATAACAACCCGTACATCAGAGCCGCCGCCGACGGCTGCGCGGTAAGAGCCAGAAACACTTTTTTTTGTTTTTTAGCAAGTTCGAACCGAAATCTCTCGACGTTCGTAATGCTCCTTTTTTTTCCCCCCTCCCGCAGTTGAAAAAGGGCTACGAAAAGACTATTCTTGAGATCAACACACCGAAAGTGGAGCAGGTACCGTTTGTGGACATTATGTTTAACGATTTCGGCGGAGCAACGCAGAAGTTCGGCTTTGAGGTCGGACCGGCCTGCTTCATCGGCTAAGACTGCTCAGCGAGCACACGCGAACAAAACATATTCATTTTCTCCAAAAAAAACAAAACAAAACACAAGAAAGAAATAGGATGACTTATTTGTAAAGTTTTGTGTTTCTAAACAAAGCCAAGTAAGGATAACAGAAATTTGAAGAAAGAATGGATGTCTAAACAATGGGTTCTTATAACAGAGCAACCTTTTTAACCTCAGTGTACCCTCTGCATCACATGCAAGTTTTGAAACCGGACGAGGTCATCGCTCATGTCCCTCCCAGCCACGCCCACTTTACGCTTGTCTGACTCTTTGCCCCTCCCACAGGCTGTATAGACAGAATAGATCCATCTTTTTATCTCCCGCCTGTTCATGGACTCGTAGCGCTGCGCACGTCCGGTTCGGCATTTTCGTACGAGAAATCTTTTCAGTTGGTTTGTTTGCTTGGGTTTAATGTTGTTCCTTTTTCCACTTCTAAGCTTTGTGTTTTTTTGTGCATACTTGTCTTCCATTCCCTGGAATGGTGATTATATATATAAATATATATAAATATTTTTTTCTATGTTTGTAAGTACTTTCTGTATATTTTTTTTCTGGTGAAGTGATTTTTTTTTTTTTTTTTTTGGTTCTGGCTTCAAAACATGCATGTGAACCCATTGAGCGATAAGGACAGAGCTGCTGGTCATTGGATTTTTTATTTTAGTTTTTTTAAATCACATACACAATATCTGAACACTCCCAAATAAAGAGCCCGAGGAAATTTCCAGTGATTCTGAAAGAAAGGAAATGAATAAAGTACAAGCAACAAAATGTCTTATTTCAGATGTAAACAACATCTTTTTGTAATTTAAACAACAAAATGACAATAAAAGTAAGAAACAGCCGTAATGTGAGCATTAATTTGCTACCTGTTATGTTGAACTGGTTTCCGTGGGTCTGTGAGATCGTGACCCATGTGCTCGAGGGGAATCTTTGATCCGACGTTCATGAATCTGTGCTTCCCTGTATCAGAAGAGCACACCATCACACTGAGGAAACACAATATCGGTAAACTAGGTGCTATTTCCTTCTGTCTGTGGTGCTACGAATATATACCTTTTTTCCTGTAATTGTTTGCTGTGACTGAAAACGGCTCTGCGGTGATGCCCAAGTGGTTCCACGTCCTCTGTCAAAGTCCTAGCTTTGCTTCCCGAGGTGGCGAAGTTCTTTTATGCATGCCAAAAAATCATATTCATTTATAGATGAGAACATGTTTTTCTTCTGAAGATGCTCTTTCGCTCACACTTTGCATTACAACGTTCATCTCACAGTCTATTCACATTAAGTACTTTATTTGAAATGGTTAAATGGAGCACAATTACCGTTATTGCTGTTGTGTAACATGGACCCTGTAATGTAAAGTGTTACTCTAGTCAGCTCGGAAAATGAAAACATACTAAAAGTTTCAGCTTTTGAAAGCGCTCTGGAGAATTAGCTTTTGATTAGATGCGTTCGGAGGGCTCTGTGAATATTTTAACCAAAACGCTTAGAGGAATGAATAGTTAACTTCACTGGCGATTTCAGCTTTCCTTCCAAAGAGATTCCTCTTAATTTAAGAGACTTGAAGACCAAGAATCAGACTGTCTTGTGTGATTATTCAAGTATGTTGTACGTTCGCTACATATATTCCTGTTTCACCTGTTCGAATTGTGAGGATTCGTTGCCGTTGACTAGAGCCATCTTGATATTCATCTGTCATCTGTCGCCGCTAGACATTTCCCCGCACCCTTTTGTTCTGCTTTTGACCACTAGACCTGCTACTGCAAAATCCCGCTCTCCGATTCTTAATTAAATATGACTTGAACTGTTTTTCTTTTAACACGCGGTTTTGACACAATTTTATCAGTACGAGACGAAACGATTCTCAACCGATTCTTCTGTATATTTCAAAACCAGCAGTAATGCTGCCAATAAAGTTTATTCTGTTTTTTTTTTTTTTTTTTTTTTGTCTTTGTAATGTTTGTTTATTTGTTTGTTTGTTTTTTGCAGTCGTGTCAAACCTGTGTACGAGCAGATAGAAGAGATATTGGTTTTTTTTGTCAATAAATTCAAGTTTACTGTGTCCACCCACCCTTGTATGTCTTTTGAAGCATTAAAACTTTCCTGTATGCATGAAATTGTTAAGCTTTCTCTTGATGTTTCTTCCCACAGCCACAATTTCTTTTTATCAGCGGTTTGATACATCCTCACAGTGCTCAGATGAAAACAGGCCTGTCCTTCATTGTGAAATGGAGAGAGAGCGATGTTTGTTGTAACTCTCTACCAAAGCCCATGTTCCTGTGTAGTATATTTATTGTATTATTTAAAAATAATAAATGTTAATTGATACCAGTAGTGTTCTTGATATCTGATAAATATATAGATATCTGATATCAGATATACATCTGTTATCAGTGTGATATATAGAGATGCATGTGAAATGAAATTTAGAGATTGTCAGTACTTTTCTTAAAATTTGAGAACACATTTCAACAACAACAACAAAAAAATGGCATACATTGAGCTGGAAGTCGTTTGATTTTTGATGCTCCATAGAGCAGCTTCAGTGGAAAATCTGACCGGCGGTACAGAGAGTCACATGATTGATCTCCATTATAAAACTTTTAAAGTTTGCAACATGGTCTTAGTTTTGTCCAAGGATCCAAGGATGTAAAAATGAGTGAGGTTTGACAATCGGATCATCGAACATGTCGTGGACATTTTAGTAGCCTACATCTAAAAACATTTCTGGATGTTTAAAGTTAAAAATGAATGTGTTAATCGGATGCCTCATAACAAAGGTTTCTGAATTTGATTTATATATGTACATTCAATTATTTTTCTTATTTGCCTAATATTAATTATAACGAAAGGTTCAAATGAACCCAAGTTGGGTTGAGAATGTACAAACCCAGTTAAATGTTGTCAAAAATTTCTGTAATATATGCAACAAATGAACAATAAATATTTCTGCAATAAATGAACATTTATTAATAAGTTTAATGAATAATAACTTAATATAATAAAATGTTCACCTTTTGATTATTACAGTTGCCTCTAGTAATTTGTGCCATATAGTCATTTTTAAACAATATTAAGCACACAGAGACAGCTGTAATAACTCAGTGACTGGAGTCTTCTCTCAAGAGTCCCGTGTCACTGGCCTAGATCCATCTCAAACAGCCCCGACTGCAGGCCGGAGTGCTGGAGCAGAGAACATTAACATATCCACTACGTCAGCATGTCTCATCTGTGAAAGAACAGATCCACACAGCTTGCTGCTACTGATCCAAACAGTTTAATGAAATGAATCTTTTTCCTCTAATGGTTGACAAATCTTGTTTACCCAGTGTAGGTCTCTGATGAAAGCACAATGTGTTTTTGTTGGGCCTAAAATTCATACTCTTTGAACATTTATTCAAAAGCAGGTTGTTTTTTTTTTTGAAATATCAAAAAATGGAGATCCAAAGTGAACTAGCACAGAACTGCATACGCTGCTTAATTCCTCATTTATGCAACCTATTTCCAAAAAATGATATTCCAAAATCACCGGGCATCTTCAGAATGGTATGATGCCATACTTGCAGGCCTACCTTTTGTACAATTGTATACAGTATATATTGTCAGCTAGGTGGTATCAACTATTTAGTACACATGTAAAGCTGATATTCAAATGGCAGAAACACACTGTTAAAAAATTACTGTAAATTTTTCAGTATAATACTGGCAGCAGGGTTGCCAGCCAGTTACTGTAAAATTTACAGTAGTGTTACTGTAATTTAATTGACAGAATTTCCCTGTATTCTCTGATTACAGTAAATAACTGTATTTTTTAAATTACGAAGGGCCAATTTACAGCAATATTCTGTAAATTTGAGTCAAACCAACACGGACCCCAGAATGCATTGCAGTTTACAGCAATATGATGTATTATTAAAAAACAGGCGGCGGCTGTAAAATAATGCTGTAATTTTTACAGTAATTCATTACAGTGCAGTACGATCTGAACTGTATTTTTAGTATGCTTTTCTGAATTCATTGATCAGAGAACATAAACAGAAGCTCAACCGAAGCCATTTCACACAGAAGAACAAACCTCATGCAGAAGCTCAAACGGGAACGAACCTCATTAGTGCTTTTCACACTTGAAATAGTAAACTCTGGATCATTCTAAACTGCAGTAAACGGAATCCTGAGTTATCTTGCTCATACCTGAAGTTAACAATTAGTCCTGGGTGTTCATTAGATGATGTTTCACACTGTACATTCCTAAACCCTAGGTTAATGTTCTTATTTGCATATTTGCTGTTTCAGTGTCATTGATTGGATAAATGTTGCTCACGACCTGTTTGCATTGCTCTAGCATTGCGCATCCTAGTTTTGCTGACTGTACTATCGAGTTAATACTGAAACAGTCTCTTCATCACTCAAATTGTCACGTATTATGTCTGCATTTGCTATTTTTTATCTCAAAAGCTGAAATTACTGTTTGTGTACAGTGTTTCCGTGACTGTCCAAAGCAGGTAAGCATGAGTTCACAACTGGTTATCTATTGCTAAGCACCAAGCTGTAACATTATTATAACGAATTATTTCACTCTATGCAAGTTACAGACTGTTATTCGACGCTTTATCCCACTAAGACAATATTAATTCTGCTCCTGAGTAAGATTTTAGAATATTAGGTGGAGAACGTTACTGCCCTCTTTTCGATTAGTTGAAACGTTCTTTTGCCAAGGTTTAACCCTTATGTGCTGTTCGGGATGTTTTCATCCACTATGGGGAATTTTTGAGTCTTAATTTGGCCATAACTTTCTCCGTGTTTCAGCAAATGGAATGATTTTTGGTGACAAATCTTATTTTGACACATATTTTGGGGAAATGCTTTGAAAATTTTCAAAAACTCAACAGTACTCTGTGGGCAAGTTCACTACCCTTTCGTTATGTCCGTGGCTGAAAACAACCACGATTTTAACTGCTTTAAAAATGTATCAGAAATGTTTTTTTTTTTTTGCTTAAATCTATTAATCAACCTTAGTCCTGATCAAAAACTACTGAATTATAAAAAAAAAAATATTCAGGATTTTAACTCTTTAATTGCCAAATTCATAAATTATGTCACTGATATGGGAAAAAACGTGTCAAAGATTAGAAACAACATTGTGTTGTTAGTTTTTGTGCAGCATCAGATTTTAACGTTTTAAAGAGTTGGGGGGGGGGGTAAGTGCCTTATAAAAAGTCCAAAAGTCCAATTGGTTTGCAGGCACAGTATGTCAGTGTGACGTCTGGAAGACATTAGACTCCAACTAATTCAACGTCAGCCAATCAGAGCCACCGAAAGACGAATTGACTGACTGAACTTTAGCAAAGAAAATGGAATATAACTCAATATCATTAGCCAACAAGACTGGACACAGCTCAGCAGTTTTTCTACTAAAAAAACAAAACACCTTATCCTAAAACGAGACCGTCGTCTGATCAACACTCCGCATCTCCAGTGCTGAATTCTGAAGTTGGCTTTGCAAACCATTTAAATATTTAAACACACACAAAAAAAACACATTTTCCCTTCTGGACAATCAAAACATCAAACATCACTAGAACATTTAATAAATGTAATACCTTTTTCGCAGTTGAAATTCTACCTCTCGCAAGTGAAATGTCGACTGAGGGAATCTCCTCAGAATTTAACCGCCAAAACTTTTTTCTGTTCTGGCGGCTCAGTTCCTAAATTATGGTTGTGGTCCGTCTGTGACAAAATTAATTAAATTCACACAAAGATAACTGCTTTCAGACAAGAATGTATCTATAACGAATTACTGTAAACATGCAAAATAAGGACATGTGATAAGCCTAACAATACTGATTGAAATGTTAATCGTTACTTACATTTTCACATATTACATTTTAAAACATAGTGAGCAGTTTGCCAGTATTTAATTCTGCTAATAGTCAATTTCGAATGTATTTTTGAGAATTAGATGTCTAGTGATCTAAGCCATGAAGGACAGCTACAGAAATAAAGATTGCTATAATT
>CM074294.1:16292763-16337763 GCA_037194245.1 Opsariichthys bidens | reverse complement strand
CGCCTGTCAATCAAACTGTTTGCAATGGGTCAATTGCCAGAACCAATTTACCAATTTGAAAAAGGTCCTGTTAACACATGATCTCTTAACGGTAATTTGACGGTAATTTACCAGTAAGAACTGTATGTGTGAAAGGGCCATTACTTCATTCAAGACAACTGAATCATTTAGAAATGAAACTGTCTATGTTTGCTCAGAGAAAGGCAATGTTCAGCTTTAGCTTTGTTTACTGAGCTGTTATATAAAAGAAATATTACACTGTTCACACAATCATGCTGTCGCCTTGTTTAAACTCTCAGAAGCGTCCCAAACTGATGCTATTATAAAGAACGTATATTAGAAATATCAATATTATAAAATACCCTATTTGATACGTATATGTCACAATTAAAAACATTTATATTAAAAAAAAGTGCTTGAGTTTTCTTTGGGACTCCTCACTCATGAGATTGATATGCCAATCGATAATAAAGAACCATTATTTTAAAAACCCAACATCACTCACACTCTTCCTCTTTCTGTTTGTTTGCTCTGAGAAGAGCAGCCGGAGGATTAGACGACGTTTAATCGCAGCAAACAGCCCACCTGATCCTCAGCACACACAGATGGTGATGCTGACCATGTTTCCCACTTCAGCATGAGAGTGAATGAGGACAGAAAGAGGCCGTGGCAGCAGATAGATGGATTAAATGGATCTTTATAGCAGCTGAGCTCCTGAAATGAGATACTAGAGAGAAGGATAGAAATATGCATGTATCATTAGGTCAACAACCCTTAACTTAAGCTTTCTCGCCTCGGTGTCATTAAAGCGCAAAGTATACTTCACTTTTTACGCATACGCAAGGTCAGCATACATTGCGCGTGACGTGAATTTCGTCAACATAGTAGGTGGTCAAGACAATCTCCTGAACTCCAAACTGAATGTCAGAATGGGAAAAAAAGGTGATTTAAGCAATTTTTAGCGTGGCATGGTTGTTGCTGCTAGACGGGCCAGTCTGAGTATTTCACAATCTGCTCAGTTACTGGGATTTTCACGCGCAACCATTTCTAGGGTTTACAAAGAATGGTGTGAAAAGGGAAAAACATCCAGTATGCGGCAGTCCTGTCGGCGAAAATGCCTTGATGAAGCTAGAGGTCAGAGGAGAATGGACCGACTGATTCAAGCTGACAGAAGAGCAACTTTGACTGAAATAACCACAACACGCACAACCTTGAGGCGGATGGGCTACAACAGCAGAAGACCCCACCGGGTACCACTCATCTCCACTACATATAGGAAAAAGAGGCCACAATTTGCACAAGCTCACCAAAATTGGACAGTTGAAGACTGGAAAAATGTTGCCTGGTCTGATGAGTCTCGATTTCTGTTGAGACATTCAGATGGTAGAGTCAGAATTTGGCGTAAACAGAATGAGAACATGGATCCACCATGCCTTGTTGCCACTGTGCAGGCTGGTGATGGTGGTGGTGTAATGGTGTGGGGGTGTTTTCTTGGCACACTTTAGGCTCCTTAGTGCCAATTGGGCATCGTTTAAATGCCACGGCCTACCTGAGCATTGTTTCTGACCATGTCCATCCCTTTATGACCACCATGTACCCATCCTCTGATGGCTACTTCCAGCAGGATAATGCACCATGTCACAAAGCTCGAATCATTTCAAATTGGTTTCTTGAACATGACAATGAGTTCACTGTACTAAAATGGCCCCACAGTCACCAGATCTCAACTCAATAGAGCATCTTTGGGATGTGGTGGAACGGGAGCTTCGTGCCCTGGATGTGCATCCCACAAATCTCCATCAACTGCAAGATGCTATCCTACCAATATGGGCCAACATTTCTAAAGAATGCTTTCAGCACCTTGTTGAATCAATGCCACATAGATTTAAGGCAGTTCTGAAGGTGAAAGGGGGTCAAACACAGTTTTGGTATGGTGTTCCTAATAATCCTTTAGGTGAGTGTATAAACTCATTATACAAAAAATATTTCATATATAATACTATATAAGCATATATTTATAATATACATAATTAAAATGACATCAGATTGTGTCTGGTGCCTATTTGTTGTGAAAATGAATTCCTTGTCTTAGACAGTTTTTGCTAATATTCCTCCATGGGAAGCTCTTACTGTTTTATCTGGTATCTCTCCATTTCTCTCTTTCTCTATTTTTATCTTCTTCTGCTCAAGAATACTTTCATTCTCTTCGTTAAACTGACAGTGTGATTGTGGGCGGGTTTGCAGTCACCCTATACTGACAGGTTTAAACTTAAACCTCTATACTAATGAGCAAGAGTCTCTCTCTCACACACACACACACACACACACACACACATCTGACAGTCATGATCAACACTCCTCAGCGTTTTCCTTCCAAGCACACCAATCCACCCGCACTCCTCCAAAAACAATCCCTCCATCACCTTATCAACACGGTCTCAGTGCTTCTCTTTCCGTCAGATTTATTTCTTACCTTCAGAGTGTCATTCTCTTAATCATTTCTCAAGTTTTATTTCTGCTTCTCTTTCTTTGTCACTCCGTTTTATCAGTTATCTCAGCTGGAGGAGCTCAGAACTACAGAAAACACTCTCGCCCATGGCGCTTCTCAGTCTTGAGCTTTGTTTGCTGCTTTTTAGAAAGCGACGTGTGGCACGGGACACAAAAATCATATGTGACTTGTGATGATATACAAGTATTTCTGGTTTGTATTTTGATGCAAAAGATCAAGGATGCAGCTCTAAGATCCGACTGAAAATGAGAGGATGTCAGTTATATTATTTTAACCCTGAGCCTAAACTCCCACCTTGAACTGAACTCTACATTTACATTTATTTATAAAGCAGAATGTGAATTATATAATACCAGCTAACCCGACACTAACCCTAACCATACAATCCTTAATCTCTCAACCATATTGTGTAGATTTTTTGTCATACAACATCCAGACATTACAAACTTGTTTTCAGTCAAACCCAACATGACACTAACTCTTTAACAAGTTGAACTGATGCTGGGTAACTTTCATTACTGTCAATAATTGTACTGTTGTATTGATTCACAGAAATACAAAAATATTTTACTGACAAAGTAGGATTTATTTGGCTTGAAGTTTTACAAATTTGTGAGTTTGCCTTATGGCCCAGGTTTATTTTGGCGCATTATGCTTCGGTGCCGTTCACACAGCTTTTTGCCTTTAAAAATGCAAGATGCAGGGCAGGGGAATACAAAAAAAGAAGAAGAAGCAACATGCATTTTTTTTTTTTTTAAAGTTGTTTTTTTAACACCAGCTCTGTGATTTTAGAATGCTATGTCATGCATGAGATGCTGCAAAAGACACAAGATGCGACGGTCACGAAGTACGTCTGGCGGGTCTTTAAACCTTTATTTTAGAGCACTCAATAGTATGCAAAAGTCTGGTTCCAGAAGTAAAAACCCAAATTCAATTTCTCCACAGGCAGATTTTTAATGATAACTAATAAACCCTTAAAGACAGCCCTACTGTGAGCTACGAGGTTGTTAATCCATACTATATGTTTCTGTTGAATATCTTATTTTTAAATGAATCCTGTTCAACAGCCTAACTTGTGGCGAAAAAACTACATTACCCATGATGCTGTGCAGAAAATTCCAAAAATCAGACGTCGCATCCGAAATCGCGCACTGAGTAGGTACTACTTGAATTTGAACACTTCCTGACGTTAAAAAAAGTATGTAATGTAATTCAGACGTACACCATTCGCCATATTGTTACGGTCACGTGACCTACCGGCGTCAGTTGCGTCGCCTCACTGTCATTCATAAATCCTCTCTTGTGTATTCATAGGATAGTAAAGTGCACGTGCACATTTCAGAATCTCGCCAGAAGTAGCAGGTCATCCAGGGACTTTCGCCTACTGTTTTTCGAATACTATGTATTTGAAAAAACTACATTGTTGGAGTACAGTTTTTCGCACGCTACATAGTATAAGAAGTATTTGATTTTGGACAAAGAAAGAGTCGAATCAAGCAAAACGCTCCAAAAGATCTCGTTAGCTCCACCCACTCCCATGAAGCACTGCAAATGAATCGAGTTGGTCTCTCTAGGCTCTCAAAATATTTGAATGTAGGCATATTTCGCAATAAATCTAAAATATAGTTTTTTAAAATATGGTTTATGGGGCCTCCATAGATCGGACTTGTTTGTTCAGCACATCCCACAGATGCTCGATTGCATTGAGATCCGGGGAATTTGGAGTCACCTCAAACTTGTTGTTGTGCTCCTCAAACCATTACTGAACCATTTTTGCTTTGTGGCAGGACCCATTATCCTGCTGAAAGCGCCACAGCCACCAGGGAATACATTTTCCATGAAAGGGTGTACATGGTCTCCAACAATGCTTCGGTATAGGTGGTTCGTGTCAAGGTAACATCCACATGGATCACAGGATCCATTAAATAACCAAATCGCACGTGTATTCACAGGACTCTTTCTACTGAATACTGACACTTCATTTCATGCAGCTCATTTCATTCACTTGCAAGTATACTATTATCGATATGAAACTCAGTCTAATGCAAATAAAGCAAAAATGTAACTGAATTCCACACAGCAAGTCACCAAAAAAATACAATTTCTTATTTAAATAAAAGAGGGGAATGAATGGCGGAATAATCCAGAGTTAAAAATGGTTCATTCCCATCCGCTGCGATTCTTCAGCTGGCGTTTCAGAGTTCAGGGTGACAGTTCTCAGACGGGACTCATTAGAGAGGGTCTGTGTGAGTGTGAGAGCTCACCAGCTGTTCTTCTGCAGGCCTCATTAGGGTGTTTGTGTTTGACGCTGCTCATGTTTGGTCAAAAACATTAGAATAATTTCACTCGGTTACAGGTTCACTACGCGCTCTTAAAGGCAGCTGTGTGCATGCGTGCCGTGCCGTAGTGTCATGCTTGTGTGTTAACGGAGGAAAATCCCAATGGAATCCAGAGGAAAGAGACTGAATTTTCCCATTCACACCCTCACCTCCAGCAGCAACTGAGTCATAGGAGCTGCATTACATTTGAAATGTGAAGAAACTCTCCAGACATTTAACACTGAAACTCAAAGTAACTTTTTGAGCTACAGTTACCAAGATATGCATTAAAGTGAGGATCACGCTATACTGATGTTCTGACCAATAGCATATCATTTTTAATTATTATTTTATTCCTGCTTTTTGACACAACCACATCTAAAAGATGATTAGACTAAAACAATAAAACCCTAACACGCACAGTAATAATAATAAGATGTTCATAAAGCATGTTCATATGAATTAGACATTCTCCATGAATGAAAATGGGATTTCCTTTGAGTAATAATAAATCATAATAATAAAATACAATATTCATAATGCATGTTCATATCCTTTAAATTAAAATAATCCCTCAAAATGATTATGGATCTCCTCTAAACTTGTTTTCAGATTTGTGGTAATTGTGTAAGAAGCTTGTAAAATATCCCATATTCATTTGATTTTGCAGTAGTAGTAATAACTCTCGAAGCTGCCTAGATGTTCATAAAAGAATTAAACTCTTAGTTGAAGGGAAATGGTTAGGGATATGAGGTTGGGTGTGTGTGTGTGTGTGTGTGTGAACACACCAAAATATCCCCACAACGTAGTAAAACCAGTAAATCTTGACATTGTGGGGACCTTTTGTTGGTCCCCATTAGGAAACAAGCTTATAAATCATACAGAATTATCTTTTTTGAAAATCTAAAAATGAAGAATGTTTTCTGTGAGGGTTAAGTTTAGGTGTGTGTGTGGGGGGGGGCAGAATGGGCAGAATGTATAAAAACCATTACGCCTATGGAAAGTCCCCACAAAGCACAAAAACACAACGTGTGTGTGTTTGTGATTTATGAGGACACAAATTTGTATGACGTGTATTACACTGATATTATGACTTGAACATGCAATATGAGGACATTTCATGCATCCTGATATTTAAAATATCTTTAAAAACAATGTTTTATTAAAAATGTAAAAATGCAGAATGTTTTCTGTGATGGGAAGGTTTAGTGTAGGGGAAAAAATGTACAGTTTGTACAGCATAAAAACCATTACGCCTATGGAATGTCTTCACTAAGATAACAAAACAAACCTCTGTGTGTGTGTGTGTGTGTGTGTGCGTGTCTCGCTCCACAGGTGCAATGCGTTCTGTGCCATATTGATCCGTTTCCTTCCAGACTGAATGAATGAACTCGTATCGATCTCAGCCATTGCTCAATCAGCGTGTTGGTGTGAGTGTGTGTCTGTGTGAATTTCTGACTGTCCAAAACAAATCAATATAAAGCAGGATGAATGTATCATGGGAAAGAGATTAACTGTCCCACACCTCATTTGACACAAAACACACTTCTTTCGCTCCACTGAGAGTATTTAAACTGATATGCACTCACATGAAATGTTGAAATCGCATTGTTACTCTAAGGAATGTATAGTGATTTTTAAGTAGTTTAATCTACTTTATTCTTAAGTAAAATTAACATTTTTCTCACCTTGGGGGATCTTGGATATTTTCACATAGCTTGTTGCATTCTGGGATTGCTATCTTTTAAGGATACATCCAAAAACACTGCATCTTAGAAGGCAGCATGATTCTACCATTTACTACCTCTATAATTTGGAACAGCTTTCATGCCAATGATGTTCTAAAATAATTTCTAGTTAGGGAGCTCGCTGGAGACTGGAGTGCTGCTAGTTTATCACTGTTTGTCTTTGTTCTTGTCCCATAGTTAGGGAGGGAGATGCAGGTCGATATATGTTCATGCAAATAGTCATTGATTGAGGGTTTTGAATGCATTATTTCCTTCAGCAGGCCTGTTTTCACTGCGGACCACATGACTTTTATTTATAGAGACAGAAAACAGAAGACATTCAGGTCTCCAAAGACAGAGAAAATCTTTACAAAATCACTATCACCAATAAAATCCCAGAACACATACCCACCCACACACACACACACACACACAAGCATGCACACACACGTAAGCACACACAAATACAAATATACACGATCACACACAAAAGACACAAGCACACACGCATGTATACGGACACACAAACAGACACACACAAACGTACAAACACACACATAAACGCGCACAAACAGACACTAACGCACACACACAAAAGACACAAGCACACACGCATGTATACGCACACACATGTACACACAAAAGACGCACTAGCATGTGCACACACAAAAACACACGCACAAACACACACAAGCACACACATACACATACCCACACACACACACATATGCACACACAAACACGCACACACAAAAGACACTAGCACGTACACACACACTAATATTCACACACAAAAGACACACGCACATACACACACATGCACGCACACACACAACCACAAATACACACACAAACACAAGCACATACATGTACATACACAAAGACACACACACAAAAGACACTAGCACACACACATATGCACACACAAACACACACACGCACAAACACACACAATCACACATACACGCACTCACATATGCACACACAAACACACACACGCACAAAAACACACAACCACAAATACACACACAAACACAAGCACACACATGTGCATACACAAAGACACACACACAAAAGACACTAGCACACACACATATGCACACACAAACACACACATGCACAAACACACACAATCACACATACACGCACTCACATATGCACACACAAACACACACACGCACAAAAACACACAACCACAAATACACACACAAACACAAGCACACACATGTGCATACACAAAGACACACACACAAAAGACACTAGCACACACACATATGCACACACAAACACACACACGCACAAACACACACAATCACACATACACGCACTCACTTATGCACACACAAACACACGCACGCACAAAAACACACAACCACAAATACACACACAAATACAAGCACACACATATGCACACACAAAGACACACACAAAAGACACTAGCACACACACATATGCACACACAAACACACACACGCACAAACACACACAAGCACACACACACACACACACACACACATGCAAACATACACGCACACACACAAGCACACATACACACAAACACACAAGCACACATTCACGCACACACACACACAAACACACACAATCACACATACATGCACACACACAAGCACACATACACGCACTCACATGTGCACACACAAACACACACACGCACAAACACACACAAGCACACACACACCCACACAAGCACACACATAGGCACACACAAAAACGCACACACAAAAGACACAAGCACGTACACACACACATGCACACACAAGCATACACATATGCACACACAAACACGCACACACAAAGACACACACACAGTGATTGACGGTGCAGTGATTATATTGTCCTGCCACTTCAGTAAAGGTTTTGTCTCTTTTCTCATTCTGGGTCTTTGTTTATTGCGGATACTGACAATATAACATTGAGTTATTGGAATTTAATGGAATTTAATTTCCAGTATATTCTCAGGGGAATGAAATGCATGACGTGTGTGTGTGTGTGTGTGTGTGTGTGTGTATGTTGGAATGGGGTCGAGTGTGAACCCTTGTGTTTTTCCTCACATTTGTCCGATGTGTTGCCCATGGCAACAGCTGAGGAAATCGTAGTAATCAGAACACAACAGAACATTCACCACAGACTTTGACAAACCATTTGCTCATTTTGTTCATCATCAATTATTGAACACCCGCTCACCCCGTCTGCGAGACAAAACCAGAACACACGCGTTATTAATCAATAACGACATCTACACTGCAAATCAGAGAGTTGCTTGTTTCGCATCACACCCCAAAATCCCCTCAAATTTAAAAGAAAAACAGTGAATTATGTTCTGTCTGAAGCCCTTTTTTGCATCCTGACATTATTTTACAACAGCAGTCCTAAACCTAGAAGAAAATGATACTGTAGCACTTTTCAAGCTACGTGAAATTGCTTTTTTAATGGAGGCAGCAAAAAAAGGGCTGTGTTTAACATTATCTGAACATACTGTAATTACTATCATACTTCAATTTTGAGAATCGATATGTGATTTTACAAGCATAAGTTGCTGAAGAAGAACTACAAAACGGTCTAGTACTCTGGTAGTTGTAGTCCTTTTGATTAAAAAGCTTAATGTAGCCATGAAACAGAAGTTAAGATCGTCTTTTCTTCCCTATTGTGACGTATTGTATATCTGAGTGGAATAGCTTCTCGAACGAGGGCGGGATCCATCAGGAATTGATTTTGACGGTGGTGGTTTGCCATTGGTCGAGATCCACCCTCGCACCCGTACGGAAGAGATGTCGCATTTTCAGATTTTCATTAGCACATCATTTAATATGTTTATGAAACTGTTTTCCTCATGGGGACTTTGGCTGCTTTCCACAAGGTGGGTTATTTGAGGTTTCACCATCTTTTTTGGGAACAGAATGTAATAGCTGACATACACACACAGTGCAGCAGTGTGTCCTCCTCATATCACTTGGCACTCTGTACCTGAGAATCCCTCCAGACAGGTCCCGACATCTCAACATGGCAACTCATTCACACAGAGCCTCTCCAGCCCAGACGCTTTCCACCCTAAACAATCTGGCAACCTGTCAGCGAGGCTCTGGGAGGGTGTAATTAAGAGACGAGTGAAGACAGATCCGAATCCCCCTGAGCACGGAGAGTGTCTTTACTCTCTACCATCAAACACGCACAAATCCTCAGCACCAACACATGATCCCCTCAAACCAAACCAGTGTAGTGCCAAAGGGTGTTTACAATCTGTCCTCTTCATGTCCTTATTGGAATAGTGCATCCAAAAATTTAAATAAAGACGTGTCTGGGCAAGTTTATGAATAATGATGTTCCTTCAAGTCACAACAACATTTAAAAGTTGCCGTGGAGGAAGATGTTCAGCCAGTAAGGACTGTTTTCACCACATGAAAGCTATTGTTTGACTTAAAGGCTATGGAACAGGTCATGTTTACCATTATTCTGCGAATTTTCTCAGGCAAAATCCAGTCATTTCAATAGGAATTTCAATAGGCCTGTGCTATGTTTCACCGATTTAACTTGATACAAGCTTCGCAGTAGAAGGAGCCTACAGCTGCCCACATCTTGCCATCACCATCACAGCAATTAACAGGGGCTTGAAGCAAAAATGAGCCAAAATGAATAAAACTGTCTCTGTATAAGTTCTTGTTTTTAATATTTGTGAGGCAAAACCGCACGAGCAGTTTGAGCATGTTTGCAAATGTGCAAATGATTTTATACAACAGTTCAATAAGTTAACATTAGGTGACTTACAATTTAGGCACAATTTTTCTCTATTTTGCAAACAAAAATAATTCCAAACTACAAAGCTCCGCAAATTACATGCAGGAAAAAAATAGGCTAAAGGCTAAATCGCACACATGATTTACTAATTCCTTCCCTCGATTTGCTAAATCATGAGCATGATTTATAAATCGAGGGAACAAATTAGTAAATCGTGCAAATCAGGGAATAAAATAGTTTACTATTTAGCGCCAATTGACCCTTTGCCGAGAGTTTGATTGAAAGGCGATCTGACCAATCATAACCCGGAATCTGCCATTTTGTCTGACAAAGCTGTCAGGGGAGTTAGTAGATTAACGTTGGTGAACTTGATAAATTGAGTGTACTCGCGTCTTTCCGCGCTTGAAACAACATTCCTTCTGATGTTCATTCATGTTTATTTGATGCTATAAATGAACTAGTATGAAGAGATGATCGTTTCACGAGCCGACTGAATGACTCATTCGTTAAGACAATGATTTGTCGCCACCTTCTGGTGGTTTTAGTATTTCATTTTAGCTGAGGAGCTGAGAGGCTAACGAATTTTGAGTGCTCTTTTTGTTTTCGGTCGTGATTTTAACAGTTATTGTGGTTAAAGAGATAGAATGTCTCATATTATCTCATATAAGAGTGAAATATGAGATAACATTTTTGAAAAGAAAATTTCTTCCTCTTTGGACGGCCTCCGCCTTTGAATTGCAAAAGCCACCGCCTTCATGAGTATACTATTGACCGTAGATAACAGAACTTTTTGCCCACGAAACGATTATAATTTTAGGATAAAATGAGATTAAAATGATGCAATAAGTTTCATCTCATTTAAAATATTCCTTTAATGTTTCCTAATCTTTTAAAGTCTACTGTTTTATTCCTTCCCAGTCTCATTCTTTTTCCATCATTGGGAAACCATCAGTGACCTACATGCATCAATACTGCATGTAGAGGAGTGTATCATCTTTCTTTGTCTCACTCTCACACACACACACAGAGCGAGAGAGAGTTATATGGGTTTATATGGGTCCAGCCCACAGTTTATTGCTCTTTTAGCTCTTGAGACTTAATGAGGTTTCTTTTAAGTATCAACTTTCACTCTTAAAATCCTTCAGGAGAAAAAAATGGGCACAAACGAGTCCATAGTTGTCATAAAATAAGCAGCTCAAGTCTCTGAGAATATCAATAAAATGCACCGTATGTAATTAAATATGGAAATCTTTGACTTATTTGCTGAGTTTGAGTCATTAAGATCTCTAGATTATTGGGATCTTTTTCTCAGGATAAACATCTGATGTCTCCTTTTGCTCTCCGTTTAATCTCTAATGCGGTCCTTTGAGATATTAACACTCTTTCTGATTGTTCTCTCTTATAGGAGATTGAAGCATGCTGTAGATCAACAGGGGAGCAAAACAAATCACCTCCTCGGTTTTCATCTAGAAACTAATCACATACTCGTCTTTCCCAGCTCCTCCCTTCCGCTTCTTCTGTGTAACAGAGATACGATCACTCTCAGTCTTCAATCCATACTTGCTGGAGATCTCCCAATTAGTTTCTTTAACGACTATTGAACACCAACATGAAGTAAATTACAGCAAGACATTTCTAGCCAGTGACCGAAGGCAATCCCAGCCTCTGTCCAACACAAATGAACAATCGTAAAGGTGCACTAGAGTTCAGAGCCACAGAACAAGTCTTCACTGCTTTAAACAAGTGCATTTAATATCAGAGACTAGCCTGTTTCCACCAAAGTCAATGGAGAAACTTTAAGAATCAAATTTGCCATAGTGTGATTCTAAAGAAGAGCTTATTGATGTTATATCGATGCTAATCAGCTGTGGTTCAATGAGAGACATTAAAGATCAGTTCCTAACAGAAAAAAAGAGCAATCATGGGTTTTTGTTCATATTCTGAAGACATCCTGCAGTCATTAAATAATCTTTTAAAATGAAGTTACTTTTTGGAAAGTTAGTGCATATATATATATATATATATATATAATTGTTGATTTGCAGACCATTGACTCTGATTATGTCTGTGATTTGGCCGCAGATAATCACAGATGATGTTGGTTCAACATTAACATTAGGAAAAACGACAAAGAGTTAAACGTAATACTTACATTTTTGCTACTTAAATCAATTTCACTCAAGGTCTAAAATTAACCCTTATCAAGCACCACGTGTAAGTAAAAATTGGATTTGGGTTTCCAGACAGATGAAAATTTACCATCAGCAGTAAAGTAGCAAGCCAAGTGTTTTTCTTTGTTATTGCTGTAACCACAGAGCGCCATGTGCTGACACACGTGTGGTGCCAAAACAGAAATATAAGAAAATAAATTAGGATGAGTCTGGACTTTTTTGAGACTGAGAAACTCACTAGTGACTGTGGGAGACATGGTGACCCGTGCTGTTTGTTGCACATGTGCCAGCTAAATAAAAATGAAGTAATTCTTTCGAAATAGGGTTGTCAGGGTATCAAAATTTCGTGTAGTGTTTTGTAGATTCTACTCGAACTAAAAAGGAGCAAGGAATGTTGTTTCAAGCGCGGAAAGACGTGAGTACACACAATTTCTCAAGTTCACCAACATTAACCTACTAACTCCCCTGACTGCTTTGTCGGACAAAATGGCGAATTCACGGTTATGATTGGTTAGATCGCCTGTCAATCAAACTGCCAGCGAAGGGTCAATTGCGCTCGTTTCTGTTGCATGTCCTCAATATGGCAACCCACATGAGCGTCGAATCTGAGGAGGGGAAGCAGGTAAACAACTCTCTCCAATATTTTGAATTTGGACTGCAATACCCATTCCAACCGCTAGCTGTCAATATACCTTACTGCACCTGTACCGTTTTGTCTCGTCCATAGTTTCCAATTTAATTGCGCATTTAAATACGGTTGTCAATCCAGAAACGTTGCAGTGTACTTAGCAGCATGAAAAACAAAACTTGTATTAAGGTTCTGAATGGGTAATAAACAGAAAGCAAGAGAAGAGCCCTCGCTTTATAAACATGAAGGCTGTCTATGTCTAAAGCACAAGCTCAATGAATTCTGCACTCTAATTATTCAATGAATCTCTTATTTACGTCGCGTTTATGCTTTGTTGGTTAAATTGAAAGGATTCGCGAGCGTGTGGCTCATGTTGAACTAAACAAAACCTTGCAATGCTCAACGCTTAAAAACACATTTTGTAAAGAGAAACCTTTGATGCTCAGAGAGATCGCTCAAATAAACACGAACGAGAGCGTTTAAACGCAGTGTCTGTCAGCAGGTAACGAATATACTTGCTAATGGTACTGGTATGTGACAAACCTAGACTGAAATAATATATTTCTAAAATATTTTTCTGAATTTTTAGGATACAACTTTGTACACATCCATTCAAAAGTTTTGGGTCAGTTTGATGACTTATGTATGACTTATGCTCACCAAGGCTGATTTATTAGATAAAACACAGTAAAATCAGCAGTACTGTAAAATATTATTACAATTTACAATAATGTTTTTGATTTGAATACATTTTTATATTTGTATTACTTGCATTACAGTGTCACATGATCCTTCAGAGATCCATCTAATATGCTGATTTGCTGCTCAAGATTTTTTTTATGAATATCATTATATTATTTTTTTGTGGAAACTGATACATTTTTTTGATGAATGAAAAGTTCAAGTGAGTAGCAATTACTTGAGCCAGAAATCTTTTGTAACGTTAGAAATGTCAATTTAATGCATCTTTGAATTAATAATATGAAGTAGGTTTTACATTTGGTTTCCATTTTGGGTGGAAGGAGGGAAGGAAGGAAAGACAAATGGCAGAGAAAAGGAAATTGAAAAAGTAAGAATATGAGTTGGAAACTCTAGTGGAAAGAGGAACAGTGAAAAATGAGGAGGAAAAATTGGGAGTAACATGGAGATGAGAACAGCTAAAAATAGATTGAGAAAAAAAAAAAAAAAAAAGAAGTGAGTCTGGAATGTAGGACAAGATTGACAATTGAAAGAGATAAAGAAGATTCAGAATTCCAAAAGGATAGATCAAGATCCCAGATCTCATCCGGAACTCCTAATTACGATTTCTTTCGCATATTCATACCTGACGCAATAGGCCTATACTGTTGTGAAACAGGATGTTTTGGTCTGCAAACGTCTAGTTTGACGAGGGGCTGACAGCAAGAGTTGAAGGTACCGGTGGGCAAAAATAGTCTTGGAACATTCTAGATCATTACGAATATGCATGAGGGCCATATGACATCAAGACGTGGGTGTCGGCATACAGCCGTCAGTGACTAGTCCTTTTTCCATCCTTAAAAAAAGGATCTCACTGACTGCGTGTGTATGTATGTCTGAGTGTTTTCCCAGCGTTGTCAGGGCTCACATTACAGGGATCCTGACAAGGTGAACGGCCTCATTAAGATCTCGTCAGATGTATTAAACTGAAGAGATACACATACAGCCTCTTCTAATCACCAAGGTCAAGTGCTCTACGCTCAGACTGTGTAATGTCTGTCCATGACTGACAGCTCTGGAGGCCAGCGATGAGCACTCTGAAGCACAAGCTCCTGCCCATCGGGACGGATCTGTGACTGACAGCTCCAATGGCGTACACTATAATATTGATCATCCACTAAATCATAAATACAGCATGATTCTGGTGGTGTTTGTCGTGCAACACTTGCCTCTACGATGATTTCTACTGCATTTCTGTGTGGTTGCAAGTCAAAAGAGTCTGTGTTTGGACTCACTAAAGAAAAACGTTCTTAAAGTCCCCATGAAATCAAAATGGACGTTTTTAAAGGAATATTGCATATTATAAACGATCTATCATTTTTTAAATCAACGTGCCCTTGTAATCTGTGGTCAAAATAACTTCCCCTCCCTCTTGCAACAACATCTCTTCTCTGATGACATGTTTATTGCAGCGAAGGCGGGGCAACCTGTCACTCACATGAGATCGACCAATAGCAAACCACAACCATCAAATCAATTCCCTATTGACAAAATCATGTCTCACCCTACATTTAATCTCGTTTAAGAAGCTGTTTCACCCGGATATATATGTCACAATAGGCAAGAAAAGACCATCACAGCTTCTGTTTCATGCAGACTTTAAGATAAATACTTAAGAAGCTAAAAGATAAAATTCTTAAGAAGTTCCCATTTATTTATATATTTATTTCTTACAAATAAAATGATAGGATTTACTCATTCGGGAATTTAAGTTGAAGGTTATTTTAACTTTGAAAAGTGATTTAAGCTTTTTAATCATTTTCAAGAATTCTAATTCTTAAGTGGAACGTTCTTAAGTTTTTTTTTGCAAATACAAAACTTTCTTTTTTTTCTTAGAAAATAAGAATAAAATGGCAGTTAAAGAGTTAGTTGACCCAAAAATGAAAATTCTCTCATTCACCCTCATGTCGTTCCAAGACCACCAATGAAGATATTTTAATGAAATCTGAAAGATTTCTGTTCAGTCCACTCAACTATACCACTTTGACGCTTCAAAAAGTTCATAAAGAGATCGTACAAGTAATCCATATGTTTTGAGTCCAAATTTTCTGAAGAGACTCAATCGTTTTATATAATAAACAGATTTAATTGAGGCTTTTTTCACCTAGAAACATTAACTCACACATCAGTTGTGGTAAACAGAAGCTCAAGCATGTTTGCTCGAAATGCGAGAACCAATGAGGTTCATTCTCGTGTCACGCCGCATGCTTGAGCTTCAGCAAGAACCAATGAGGTTTGTTTTCGAGCATCAAGCAGGTTTGGTTGACCTTCTATTTATGTTGTGGCACGTATTCATTATCTATATGGAGACTTTTCTAAGAGTGTAGTTATAGAAAAAAACTCTCCTCAATAAATCAAAAGATTTAAGGTGATTTGTGCACCTAAGTTTAATACTTAGGTTTAGGGGTTTGTTCAAACCACTAACTGTAAGAATAAGCAATAGTAACAGTGATGCTCACCTTGGAAGTCGAGAGAAGCTTGTATTAAATGATTAAAATGATCAACGCTCTCTGACAGACTGTGAATCTGTAAAGCTCGGCATAAATCTTTTCTAAGTTCAAAGCTAACCAACTTTTAGTTGAATTATTATCTACACCTCCGTGTTTCACTGGTTTTGACACGAATTTCAGGACTTGTAAAGGCAACGTAAATGTCAGAACGCTGGATGTCTGGCAGAGGGCTCTTAATCACACTGTAAGCTTGAGAATTACACAATAATGGATCGAGCCACCAAATCACAGATCATCTCCACTGCTGTCTCTCCTGTTGCATGATGGGTAGCAAAATATATGGACATATCCCTACAACTTTTTGCCATAGCAGATTTTGTGATGTCCAGTGCATGATAAACTATTTTAATATGTAGTTCGCCAAGTTACAAACTGTTCATTATTTAAAGCAAGTCATGCAAATTATACAAGATGCACAGTACTGCAACACTAACACAACCGTACAATTCTAACGTTTAAAAAAAGGTCCAATCATCTTCAGATGATATAAAAAACCATCAGGGTTTGTACAGGGATAGTTCACCTAAAAATGAAAATATATGACAATCTTCTTTCAGACGAACACAATCTGAGATATATTTAAAAATATCCATTTTTCAGTTTTTGAAGCCCCAAATAATCAATCTATCCATTATAAAAAGAATCCATAAGACTCCAGGGGGTTAATAAAGGCCTTTTGAAGCAATGTGATGCATTTTTGTGAGAAAAATATCCATATTTAAAACTTAATCGATTCAAATAACTAGATTCCCGCGGACGACCGTACACATACTGTGCTGGTCAACTTGCGGCACAAGAGTAACCCACTGACGCAATGTATGACGTAGGATGTAGGAGTATCGTAAGCGTAGACGCCTCTCGCGGTTCAAGCGAATAGGTCTGGCCAACAAACTGAACCTCCTCAGACATTTCTCTTTAAAAATCCTTGATTCGTATCTGTTTTGTTTCGTTCTATCATCTGCGTTTACGCGTTTGTCATTACGTCACGCGTCGGGTCAGAGGTCACTCTTCCGCCGCAAATAGATGTGCACAGCCGTCTGCCGGAAGCTAGTTATTGTAGTTGATAAAGATTTAAATATGTATATAAATATACCCAAGGGGCCTTTATTAACCCCCTGGAGCCGTATGGATTACTTTTATGATGGATAGATGCATTTTTTTTGGAGGAGCAAGGTTATTTTTAAATATATATCCGATTGTGTTCGTCTGAAAGAAGATAGTCATATACACCTAGAATGACTTGAAGGTAAATAAATCATGGAATAATTTTCATCTCAGGATGAACTATCCCTTTAAATGAATCTTGATTAAGCATTAAACTTATTTACACTAAACAGAACATAAAAATTTAGTATAGAACTGTATTGTAAAACTGATAAACAACAGTGTTAACAAAATATAACAAAGACACTTCAGTGCTGAGTCTCTTTTTGAACTGGTTCATTTACATATCGTCTACACGAACTGATTCACTAAAACAAATCTAAAATGACTTCCGAATACTAGAGAAGAATCCATTTAAGTATTCAATAAAAAAACAGGCTAAATTCTTTCAGTTAATTGATCTATTTATAAGGAATCGTTTTTATAAAAGCTAGAAAACATTTTATGAGAAAGCATTGCATTTATTATTTAAGAACACTTCGAGTAAATCTAGTTATAGTGACGCCACAACCAGTCTGAGCTGTCTGCTGGTATCTGGATGTAATCAGGCCTGTGTTTTGTTTGTTATACAGATTTTGCCCTGTGTGTGGGAGTGTTTGTTCACTTGTGTGTGGATGTTTGTATATTGATCTCTGTATTGATCTGCTTATTTTGAGTGATAAGCTCTGGTGTGTGTGTGTGTGTGTGTGTGTGTGTGTGTAGAGTGAGATGAGTGCTGAGATTACTTTTAATAGGCGGGACCAATTGAAAAGGTCAGGACTCAAAACAATGCACACTTGATGGTATTATTCGCTTTTTTCCATTCTTTTCCTTGAGCGAGGAAACATTTTTCCTCTTACATAATGTTTCTTCTCTTCCTCGTTCTGTCCAGCTCTTCCGAAACAGATTTTTCCCCTCGTTGCAGCTCATTTAAAATGCAGATGTTAACACTAACTAGGTCACCTCATCTCATGATGTCTGTCAAACCATAATTAGAGATATTTTTAAATCTGAGGAAGTAAATTAAGCCCCTGACAGACACCACTGAATCTGTAATGGATCTCTATGGGGAAAACGCTTCCCACTTGTACAAAAAACGTTTGATCTCTAGCATTGATGTAACCTTGTATTCAGGATTGAGGGACCAAATGTAATCATATAAAGGAATAGTTCACCCCAAAAATGACTTTCATTCTGAAGGGGGAAAAAAGGTTTGTTTTTCTCCATGAAATGAAAATCAGTGGAGTCCGATGTTCTTTTGAATATCATTAATGTTCACCTGAAACATTCTTTAAAGGGTTAGTGTGTAATGTTGCTGACTGAGCATAAGCCACATCTGCAAAGTTCAACGCAAACTGAGATATTTTCTTTAGTAGAAATTGGACTTTTAAGGACTACAACAAGCGGCTGGTCGGGACTACAGCGAGCTTCTTCCTGGGTTAGTGACATCACAAACCCCAAAATTTACATAAACCCCGCCCCTGAGAACACACAACAAAGTGGGAGGGGCCATGTTGGGCTGCTTTAGAGAAGAGGAAGAGTTGTTGTAGGAGAGTGTTGTTGATGTTCATTTTATCCCGATCTGCTTCACAAACGAGTGTCAGTTCAACACTGGATTTGCACAAAAGATTAACATGACGACACATGCTAGTGATGAGTTGAATCAACTCCACAGCAACTACAGAAATTTATCCACTAACCGTTCAGAAACATCCAGTTTCATTCTAAAAGTTGTAACTTCTTCCCGAGTCTCTCCATCAGTGTCGACTCCGGTTTGAACAACGTAAACCTGAACACCGTTACTGACAATCCTCATTTTAGCTGCGTGAGATTCTCCAGCTTTGTTGTTGTTGTTGAGAAACCGAAGCACGAGCTGTTAAAGCTCCTCCCTCTTCTGGAAAGTGGGCTGGGAGCAGCAGCTCATTTGCATTTAAAGGGACACACATGAAAACGGTGTGTTTTTGCTCACACACAAATAGGGGCAAATTTGACAAGCTATAATAAATGATCTGTGGGATATTTTGAGCTGAAACTTCACAGACACATTCTGGGGACACCAGAGACTTATATTAGATCTTGTGAAAAAGGGCATAACAGAGCACAGAAAGTCAGTGCGTTCTTGAAACATTTCTAACTGAATATCGAGTCTATGTTGGTTACATCATCCCTGATCAGATGAACAACTCTGCCATTCCCTCAATGATGACTCAGACTTACAGACCCTCACTGAATACTAAATAAATAGGATTATTTTGTTTTTTAACCAGTTTCATGGAAAAAATATATTTAAACCTCTAACAGTCTGACAGTAAATAAAAAGCCCACACACATTATCATGTCACAGTCAATAATAAACAATCACTAAATCATAAAATGCATTAATCCTTGTTGAACTGCAACATTTTAGTCAAGACATTCTTTAAACCATCAATCATCATATTTACATAAACTACAACATAAACTAACATTTAAAATTTTTAGGTCATTAAGCTTTTAATAAAGACATTTTTACTTTTATATCAAGGATGCATTAAATTGATCAAAAGTTACAGTAAAGACATTTGTTACGTTACAGATGATTTCTATTTCAAATAAACGCTGTTCTTTTTAACTTTACATTATCGAAGATTAAAGAATTAAGAAAACGTATCACGGTTTCCCCAAAACAAAACAAGCAGCACAACTGTTTTCAACATTGATAATAACAGAAAATGTTTTTTGAGCAAATCATCATATCAGAATGATTCCTGAAGGATCATGTGACACTGAAGACTGGAGTAATGATGCTGAAAATTCAGCTTTGATCACAGGAATGAATTACAATTGAAAATATATTCACACAGAAAAAAAATATTTTAAATTGTAATATTAGTTCACAAAAATACTGTTTCATTTTGCAACCTTGGTGAGTCCAAACTTGCAATGAAATTATAACATTTAAAATAAAAGCATATATAAAATACAGACTGTGCCATCAGATTATATTTCAGACATTAGCATAAGGTGAGAATTGACTGTGGCCCCCACATTTTTGCATGGAAGCTCACAATAAACAAGATTCACACTGACAGTTTGTGGCGGCTGAACTTCTGAACACCAAAGCAGAGAAATCCTTTCAAAATCCTGCACAATTAGACAAGCCTGAGAAAGCCTGCCTATGTAAACAGCAAACATCACATAAGCTCACTAGTTTTTGGAGCATATTTTTCTCTCTGTCGCTCTCTTTTTGCCTCTGGCTGCAGTAAATGAACCTTCAGACCTCTTTGAGAAAAAGCAGAGTGACACGGTTTGTGGGTGGTTATATCTGTCGGTCTTTGTGTCCAATTCAGGATGGCATTAAAACGCCCAGTTACATAATATCTGGCAGTCAGAGTCCGAGTAAATCCCAGTGAGTTTGAATAAGAATGAGAGAGAGGAGCAGAAAGCATATAAACAAAATGTGAAATAGAGCATGCACACACACACACACACACACAAGCATGCACACACTGTCACTTAAAGGGGTCATGACGGATTTTTTTTCCTTGAGGTTCACTTATAATGTTAATAAAGTTTTTACAAAAACCAAAATTATTATTTTCATCCCTCATTCTGTCTGAAATGATCTGTTTTAACCCTAACCGGCGCACTCGCTATTGAACGCTAGTAAGTGTTTTGAAAACATTATGCGTATAAAACGTAATTATGAAATCACTTACTTACGGTTTCCGATGCAGCTGCTGTCAGATCCAGTACTGCTGGACTGCTTCATCTGTCAAGAAATGTTTCTTTGCAACTCTCCGTTACACTGTTCTTCATTTACAAAATAAAATGCTCAGAACAAAAATGAATGGAATGCCATTAAAATAAACCATCCACTTGGGATCCTTCTGAAGTCTGTACAGAGACGCAAATGAGCTGTTTAAATGGGACGTGTCAAAGCGACCGTTCATTCACTCTTCCACTGTTGTCGTCAGCCTCGAGCACGTGAAGTATGTCAGAATACACTGTATCCAGTGTAGACAGCATCACTGATTATAATGACTTCTATTTGTGTTTGACACGATGCTCACATCCAGTGTAGGCAAATGGACCGAATGCTAGTGGGCGGGCCTATGGTGCGATGATGCAGAACTATTCGTCGATGACTTGCTCTGGAGGCAGTCATATGCAAATGTTTTGCCCGTGTGATGTCACAAATCACACAATATCCAAATAATGGTTAAGTAAATGCTTTGCTTAAAATGAGCAGGACATTTTAGGGTACGTTTAAACGACAATAAATGTACTAAAAACTGAAAAGTTTTTCCATTTGCATATAGACGACAACATTACCAAAACGATCCCAGTTCATACGGATCCGCGAAAATGATTAAAATGCTTTATTATGCCGCCAGGCCAGTAGTTGGCCATGTCACTTTGAAAAGAAACACTACGCGCTTATATACTGAAGACGCAGGGCTGGGTGGGTTACTTTTAAAATGTATTTCACTACAGATTACAAAATATATGCTTTAAAAAGTAATTAGAAACATATTTCGTTAGATTACCCAAGTTTTGTAACTTAATCGAAATACTAATAAGTATGTAACACGCACAAAAAAGGTAATCCCGAGTTTTTATCTCACAATTCTGACTTTTTTCTCAGAATTGCGTGATATAAAGTTGCAACTGCGAGTTATAATGTCAGAATTATGAGATTGAGAAAAATCATAATTACGAGATATAAACTCATGGCGAGAAAACTCAGAACTCATAATGAGAAAAGTCAGAATTGCAAGCAAAGAAGTTGAGATATAAATTCAAAATTGCAAGAAAAAAAGTCAGTATTGCAATTCTGAATTTATAACTTTCAAGTACGAGTGCATGTCTCCCAATTCTGATTTTATAAAACACAATTGTGAGTTTAAAAAAAATCTCACAATTGCCAGGAAAAAAGTCGAACTGTGAGATAAAACGTCGCAATTACCTTTTTTACAATTACAAGGGACTCACAAAACATGAAAACAGTCGTGGATCATCCAGTAATGACAGAACAGTAAAGATTCAACATGTACATTTTTGAATTGGGCAATTTTTATAAATCCAGTCATTTTGTCTTGTGGTAAACATCTCTTATGTGAAATAGCTTATTCGGGACATTATTCTGAAGCTTATTATGATTCCTCTTATTTTGTTAGAATTATTAAAATATGATGCATGAAACTTCTGAACAGAAATGTAACAGTTTTATCAGACGGTTAGAGAATCACTAATTGCTGTTTAAATGACATTAAAATTCAAAGTAATCACTTTGGTAATCTAAAATACTTTTCAGATGTAACTGTAATCTGATTACCACCCATTTAAAATGTAACTGTAATGAAATACAGCTACTCAAATTTTGTATTTTAAATACGTAACTAAGTTTCTTGTATTTCGTAACTCACCAACCCTGTGAACATGACGGCACCGTTTTCACACGTTTTTGTAAGATATCATGCACTTTGAAACCTGTTTTCAAACGTTTGCGTTTTCAGGCCCCCAAAACATGTGTCGAGTAAACGAGTTTTACATTTTTGGTGTAAAACGACATTGTGAAAACGTCTGCTTAAACTATGAAACTTGTTGCAGAATGTTTTAATGGAACAAAGACTTCTTTTATGTCAAAAGATGCCCATTTCATTTCTCATATCATGACCTATTTAATCACATACTATAAAACATTCACTGACACATGGACACAAAGACGTGCGAGAAAACAGAGCACGTATTTGTGCACGGGAGAAATGAAATTCAGCCTCCTTTATTTCACTCCAGTGAAGAATCCTATATGCAGTTTCTCAGCTTGATCAATGCTCCAAACACACCGTGCAAAAACACACACAGGCATAAAGATATTTTACGAGCGCTAATGTTCATAAAACAGCCGGCTGAGATGAAACCAATTAGGTTGTGTTCCCACGAGAAACATTGCCAGCGAGGAGATCGCACCATACACGCAGAGAGCCGTATAAATATAAAAGCACCGAGACAAGCTCTGTTCCCTGTGTCTAGTTTTCTGCCAGGACAGAATAAACTGCAGCGACGCAGGAGATCTGATGTTCTGTACACAGTGCTCGTATTGACATTTCCACAGGGAAAAATCGGTTTTAGTAAATCTTTCACAGCCAGAGAGATCATTGCAGATTTTCTGTATCATGGCAAGACATCAGTGGTCAGAACAGGTAAAAGAATGAAAGCATCCTGGTTAGCACTCCTATTTAGTGGCCCCAAGTCATGCTTTCCAGCCTTATAACTGCATGGATAAAAGGGTGCTTTAATGAATAAGGCAAAAGCGTCTAACCGAACCCAGCCCTTCTGTGACACGAGGTTGCATTGCAGATGAATTTCAGCTTGTCTTTACAAGCAGAAATTGACTCTCTTTGCACCTCCAATTGTGAACCGGATTAAACCTTCACAGTAAATCATCGATAATTCATGCGAAGGATCTATGAACTACACTGAACGTGTTACCAGAGTCGCTAATGCAATGTAAAGACAGTCTGAAATGGCAATTCGATGCAAGAACAACAGGTTTTTTTTTTTTATCAGTCCGCAATGAAAGGGAGCCTTGATTTTAATTTCACTTTTTTTTAACTTAAGTTTTAGTGTAATGTTGCTGTTTCAGCATAAACAACATCTGAAAAGTTGGAAAGCTCATAGTTCAATGCAAAGGGAGGTTTTTAAGGACTACAACAAGCTTCTTCCCTGGTTGGTGACATCACAAACCCCAATATTTACATAAACTCCGCCCCTGAGGACACACAACAAAGAGGGCGGGGCCATGTTGGGCTTCTGTAGAGAAGAAGAAGAGTTGTTGTAGTAGAGTGTTGTTGATGCCGACATTTTACACTGAACTGCTTCACAAACGAGGGTCGATTCAATGATGGATTTGCACAAAAGATAAATTTACATAAATTTATCCACTAACCGTTCAGAAGCATCCAGATGCACTCTAAAAATGGTAACGCATCTGCATCAATGCAAGGCTGAACACCGTTACTGACAATCCTCATTTTGTCTGCGTGAGATTCTCCAGCTTTGTTGTTGTTGTTGAGCAACCGAAGCACGAGCTGTTGAAGCTCCGCCCTCTTCTGGAAAGTGGGCCGGGAGCAGCAGCTCATTTGCATTTAAAGGGACAAAAACGGCGTGTTTGTGCACAAATCTTAATTTGGGGGCAAATTTGACAAACTATAATAAATAATCTGTGGGGTAATTTGAGCTGAAACTTCACAGACACAATCTGGGGACACCAGAGACTTATATTAGATCTTGTGAAAAGTGGCATTGGGTCCACTTTAAAAGATACCAGAGTGATATTATAAAGCATATCTGTAGAAGAACTAATCACTGTATTGGTGTTTTCAACACAATCTTTAAAAGGAGAATCTAGAGACTAGAGTAGACTTTGAGACATTGAGAGATTTAAATGTACAGCACAGGACCACCAAATCTTCTACAGTTAACAAGGATGTTATTTTTCATGTGACAAGTTCTCAACATCGACATCCCATTCCTCACCTTGAATTTATGCATGCATTCATCACTGGGTATCAATGACATGTTAATTTTCCCATTGCACAACAAATATCAATAGATGACCGAGTGAGCAAGCGGGCATGTTGCTCAGCAACAGAACCTGAAATACATGTATTATTTAAATCAATTAATTTGCTGCCAAATGTCTGAATGGTGACGTCACTGAACATTTTAGCAAGAGGTCAACAAACCGCCTCAGGCAAATAAAGTGGATAACCAGGCTTGTCTAATTGTACTCAGTGTATGAACTTGAAATCAGCAGTTTTCACAGGTAGGAAGTAAAATGTCCTTTTCACAGATAGGTGATAATATTGTCAAATGCAGCTACAGAAACATCCATTGAAGATTAATCACAATTTGCGTATACATAAATTTCATGTAAATGTGCTTTCTCATGCCATAATAGAACGACACACATTTTACGCTCAGCAAATCTCTTAGTTGATCCCAAAAACATGAGTTAGACGTTAGAAAAGCACCTGCTGTTATTGTAAAGCAGCGAATGTTTTAACAAGCACCAAACTGAATCATTAATGCTTATACTGAAATCATAAGATGCAGTCTTTGCTTTATTAAATTGAACACTGTGTTCCTGATATGAATCATATTAAGGTTTCATCATATTTTTAAACACATCAATATATTATCTACACGGTTGTTAGTCTGAATGTCTTATACCGGCTGAACACATTACTTGTGGTTTCTGCTATGGGAAAAAAGGCATATAAATTTTCTATAATGGCTTCCACACACACACCAATCAATAATGCATAGGACTGAAATAATGCTGCTATTGATAATATAAATCTTAACTGACCACAACTTACTCCTTCCTGCCTGCACACAGAGTGACCCGAAAGTTACTTGGACATTGAAAATGTCCGAATGTCATTGCAAAAGATGATCAAACATCAATTCAAGGGGCATCTTGACAAATCTTTTTCTCAGAAATTACTTTAATTTTCTTCGTTTTTGCTCAGTGACTTGTAACTTTAGTGTTTGGAACAGTATATCTGATTTTTTTTTCATCTTTTAAAACTTTTGACTTTGGGGTGTTTGGGGTTGATACAATTTTTAAATCTCACTAAGCATTTATTTGATAAAGAAAAAAAATGTAATATTGTGAATATTTAACCAATTATTTTCCATTTTGAAATATTTTAAAATGTAATTTATTTCTGTGAAGCAAAGCTAAATTTTCAGCATCATTACTTCAGTCTTCAGTGTCACATGATCCTTCAGAAATCATTCTGATATGATGATATGCTGCTCAAGAAACATTTCTGATTATTATCAATGTTGAAAAAAAATATTATTTGTGAAAAAAAAAAATATTCAGGATCCTTTGATGAATAAAAACCTAAACCTAAAGCATCATTGCTAAACATTAATAATAATAATAATAATAATAATAAACACTGCAGCAATACCCCAGACTTTCTTCAGAAAACATACATCGTTTGAAATATATGCTTGAACGTATCCTTCATTTTTAATGCTATTTGCAGTGTAAAAAATTATCACAAGTGTGACGCCGCGCTAGGTTCTACCAATTAGCTCAGTCTTAACTCTCCTGTCGCGCATCCCCGTTGAATTTCCCACGCGCGCCGCATGTCACATCCGGTTTCAGCACCTCGGACAGCTCGCGCTCGCACTCCCCAATCTTTCTGCCTCACACAACGAGATACACACACAAAGTTTTGGGCTAACCAGACCACCCTGCGTGTCGCTAAACCTCCAGAGCCGCTAATCTAAACGAGGACAGGAGTCAGAAAGACACACAGGAGAAAACGGGAGGCGCGAGACGACGCTCCGCGCGCGAGATGCCCAGAGACGGCTGCGCGAGACCGAGTTCTGTTTCTCTGTCATTCTGTTGCTGAGAAGAGCGAGAAAGAGAGAGAAGCGAGAGCCCGGGGACAGAGGAGCGAGGAGAGAGCATCGACGAGCGGGTCTTAACGAGGCACCGGACCGGATCTGCATGCGAGAGCGAGTCCGAGCGAGCGGAGGCGCGAGATGCAGCGCGTGAACAAGCTCTTGAGTCTCATCGTGCTGGTGCTGATGGGCACGGAACTCACGCAAGTAGGTCTATCGCCATCTTTACCTCCCACACACACACACACACACACACACACACATCGAACACAGATCAGGCTGCGGTGAATTAGCCAGATTACTGGGAAAAGGAGATTAATGGACGGTATTACAAGCATAGAGATATGAAGAGTTCACGGTTATACTTATTACAGCTCACAACAAACATGAGAAACAGTCTGCACGCGACCAAGTTGCAAGAAAAGCGCACGATTTACATATTTGTGCCTCATGAATGAAAGGAAACATTCATTATCACATACATTAGGATTCATGTGACTGTATATTACATCCTCATGTATACTGTTTGACTTTTGTATTCTTTGCATTGGGACCCACTGTATGTGTAAAAATAACAGCTTTTAATATGTTCTTCTAATATCAAAATCAAAAATTAAACATGCACTTTTCAGAAAAATGATATCCAATCCAGTCACGTTGCATCTGTTTGTGGTCAGTTCGACCACGTTGCAGAAAAACACAAAATAAATCTAGCAAAAATGCATCCCCAGATAACAATATTTTGAGTTTCTCTTGATTAAACCAATCACCTTCGTTGTATTAACTCAAATTTTTAATTTCTATGAACTCAGAATTTTAAGGCAACCAGGTAACTTACTTTTTTTTTATAAGTTAAACCAACAATTCTTTTTTACATTGTATTAAAGGCCTTGGGAGAGCGCGAACTAAACTTGAGAAGTGCTGAGTAACTGATGTATTTATTTTGTGGAGTTGTAATTGATACTACTATTGATAACACCACAATAACTACATGAAAGTGTTTAGGAATGTTTTGAAAAAAGGCATAATTATGATTATCTCACAAAAAGAGGAGGAACGAATATATACATTTTTTCATATGGGGCACATGTGTCATCACTTGTCATAATGGTTTCTATATAACTTAGGATAGATGCTTTATTTAATTTTGCTTGAATGAAAAGATGTAATAGTGGGTTGAAAATTAAACATGCCTAATCTATTGTAAGTGTCCCTCATTTTCATTTACGCCAAATTAAATAAGGCATCTTCCTTGGTGTACGCCCCTGTTAAAATGGACACTAATATGGCAAAGTGTTACAAAAAGAAACTGGAGCTTTGGACTAGAGAATTCGAGAGCATTTGGCCGCTCTTACTAACATTCCCCAGTGCGCAGTGTTCTTGGCTTCTACATATGCAAACAGTGCTCTTCACGCTTCAGTTATTACTTTAACCAGTGTCTCACTGTCGTATGTATTTTCATATTGATCAGAAAGGATGAGCATGTGAACCGTACAGCCTGTGTAAATGTTGCATTAGGCTCGCAGCAGGGCAGCATGCTTACTCGGCATGTGCGCGCAAGTAAATCTCAAACTGACTCTGCCAAACCCATCAATTACCGCCGCATGGCTCGGTCATCTTCTCATCTCAGAGATTTACAGCCCATTGAATCTGTGACAATTTGCCATTTTCCTCAGCTTTGCCCGAGTTAGAGAAGAAGACCTCGCATCAGAACAAAGACAGTACACATACGCACGGGTGTTTTTTAAGAACAATACAGTGAATGTAACTCTATTCAAGTCTTGAAAGACATCATATAAAATAATGTCCGTCTTTTACCTCAATGAACTCCTTTTTAGTTAAAGGATTAGTTCACTTTCAAATGAATATTTCCTGATCATATACTCATCTTTCTTTCTTCAGTTGAAAAGAAATGAAGGTTTTTGAGGAAAACATCCCAGGATTTTTCTCCATATAGTGGACTTCAATGGGGTTCAACGGGTTGAAGGTCCAAATTTCAGTTTCAGTGCAGCTTCAAAGGGCTCTACATGATCCCAGACGAGGAATAAAAGTCTTATCTAGCAAAACGATTGGTCATTTTCTGAAAAAAAAAATAAATAAATAAAAATAATAATATTGTATATATATATATATATATATATATATATATATATATATATATATATATATATATATATATATATATATAAAATATATATGCAATAATCAAAAATAATACAAATGCTCGTCTTGCACAAGCTCTCTTCTTCTTCTTGTAGAATATCAGCAGTGTAGACGCTGCTAAGTGTATTACCGCCCTCCACAGGTCAAATTTAGACATACATCTAGTATGAGAATTTAGTTCAAACTGTGACCTGTGGAGGACAGTAAGACATTTAGCAGCGTCTTGTCAATCGTTTCTCTAGATAAGATTCTTATTCTTCGTCTGGGATCGTGCATTCAACCTGTTGAACCCCATTGAAGTCCACTATATGGAGAAAAATCTGGAATATTTTCCTCAAAAACATTAATTTCTTTTTGACTGATGAAAGAGAAACATAAACATCTTGGATGGCATGGGGGTGAGTAAATTATCAGGAAATTTTCATTTGAAAAGTGAACTAATCCTTTAAGCGTTATGAATTGTTAAGGTATGGTCATGCATTAATATGTGCTTTATAAGTACTAATAAACAGCCAATATCCTATTACTTAGACCCCTAATAAGAATCTAGTTCATAGTGAGAATTGAGCCCTAAACTAAAATATAACCATAATTTCACATCCAAATATCTTTCCCATAGCTACACAAGGAAAAGTTGTGTTTCTTCAGAGTAGAACGGCATTCTGGGATTCAATTTGGCTCTGCTGTCAGTGTTAAATTAAACACATGACGTACCTTAGGAGCACAGGTGGGAGCAAATGCATGCCGGGACATACGTTCGTCTCGCATAAATGCGGTGATCTAGTTTCAAATCTCAGGAAATTGTCATGGTTTGATAATTGTGCAGTGGAAACTGAACAGGCTTTCAGTTTGTTTATGTGTTTATGTATGTGTATGGGAGGAGATCTATTTGAGTTATTTTTCTGTTCTGTTCCAGCCCACACACTTATTGATGCACATAATCCCAGCACTCTTAAAAAATAAAGCTTCCTACTAGAAAGAAAAATAGAGGAGATCTCATCTGACAATTGACTCTATCTCTTTCTAAAACCATTAACGGACAACGCATCAATACGATTATATTGAATATAGTGACTACAAGATGTTTTTTAATCTTTAAACAACCATAATAAGAGCTCAAAAACATGTAGAGAGAAAAGAGCAGCTGAAGAACCTTTATTTTTAAGAGCATTAAGAACACATCCTAACCATTAGCACTGATTACAGAATACCATCTTCAAAAAATATCTTTAACCTGAATGCCACGTAGAATGCCCCTAAACAAGCACTAACAGCTGCTGAACCTAAACACCGCTCAAGTACACCTACTAAACCCACAAACACACCACCCACAAAACATCTCCACATTGGACACCACTCACTGAACACCACGAGTAAAAAAAGCCCATTACACCACCCACAGAACAGCTGAAGGATCGCATAGCGTACTACAGATTCTTTATCAGTTCACCCACTTAACTAGTTCTCAAACTGAAACAGTTTGACAGAATGAGGTCTAAAGTCTAAATCTCATTTTAAACGACAGTAACATAATTTAGGTCAGAAAGCAAGCTGGAACATCATATTTCCCTCTCTCCAAGTAGAGCGCCAACCATCGATTGGATTCAAATTGATCCGACCAGCAGTTTTTCTAGAGGGCTTAATACATCTAAAAACATATTGTATAAAAGCATTGAGTAGGTAATATTACTCTCATTGTGTGATCATGAAAAGCACCGCTGTTTGCAGGATATTGAGTTTGTTTGACAGGAATTTTCAGACAAATGCAGTAAGAAGCATCAAAGAAAGTCCTAGGAGACATACGACCAAAGAATTATACTTATTTCTAATAAACTGGTAGCTCTTTATTTATGTGATAGATATGTTCAGTTTAAAATGCTCTGATTTAAAAGGAAATACGTATGCACAGGAAAAGCAAACTACACTTGTCATGGTGATTTCGCAGAGTCTCCAGTAAACCAGATAAAACTGCAACTAAACTTGACAGCCAGTGACCGTCAAGATTTTTTTTTGTACAGAAAACCTTCTTGTAGTAATTGATAAGCAATGGCTAACTGATTTACGACTTTCTTTTAGACTATACAATATCTGTAGGTTATACAATTAGTAGGGGTGTGACGAGACGAGACACGAGATTGGGTTCGAGAGACGAGATTTTTATAGTATTTTTAAGAAATCCTCAATAATGAAGCGTATGAAGGGAAAATAGTCTTTTATTCAACTGAAAATCATAAAATGCAAAAATGTTGGTGCATTTGGAAATCAACTTGTACTGCATGTCATTTTACTTCTATTTTAATGAATTATTTGCAGTAAAACAACATGCAAACACTGATAAATGTTGCTACAAAATCAACCAATTGTTTTCTGCCCTGTATAATTTCACATGAGAAATCTCACTGAACTTCTTTCTATAGATTGAACATAAAATAAACAATATAAATAAAATAAACATAAAAATAAAAAATTCAAATTACACTTTAAGTGTCACTTTAACTGCAGTACAAAGTTGCCCATTTCCCAGTTGATTGTGTGGCTGTAACTGTTATAAAGCTCTGCGTACACCGAGAAGTCCAAATTAGAAGTCCAAATAGCGATGCTTTCTGCCTCTTTTGGGGCCGTTCACATGTCACGCCTAAAAAAGCGTGTAAAGCGCGGCCGCGTCGCTTCCTCCTTCTTTTGCAAGCGTTCGGGAGCTCGCGCCTCTGTCGCGTCTGTCATTGCTATGCAACCATGGACTGTGCTCTCCACGACAATCGCTTGGTTCTTGTCACATGACAAGACATTCTGAAATGTTGAGATGTTCTCATCTCGCCGCGGCACAGGCGCGCCAGGAAAAAAACGAGCGCGCCGTACCATATGCGCGTCGCGACCGCGTCGCTTCCATTTTGCGAGAATGAAAATGCGCGCGATATGTGAACGGCCCCTAAGAGTCTGTACAACCTTGGCCGAGGTGTACGGCATAGTTTTCTTACAATGTTTACACATTGTTTGTGTCTTGTGTGTTATTCTTGCGCCACAAACCAAAATGTTTCCACACAAACGATTTGAAAGTGGCGGGGGCATCTTGAATAATAATTTCACCCTCACACTGATAGCACGACGAGACAACTTTTCACCTCGACGAGAAATCTCGTCACGTTTTAGTCTCGCGAGATCTCGTCACACCCCTAATAATTAGGAATAAATAAATTTTATTTATTTAAAATATTTTGTATATTTAGTAAAACTTTACAATAAGGTTCATTAATTAAATAGTATTTAATCATTTTATGTTATATACTGTCTATCTATCTTTGGAAACAATATGGAATTTTTTTCTTGCATTAAGCGCTTAGCTCATAACTGTGACATGGCATGTTTTCTCCTGAGTTTCAATGGACCTGATGCTTCTGGTCCCAGTGGCGCTTATGCTGTCTTTTCAATTTGTGTTAACGTCCTAATCGTATTTCAGTATGTAGCCCAAGTCCAAATGTAGAATCCATTCAAACTTCCATTAACGAGAGAGAGAGACAGAGAGACAGAGAGAGACTGAGAGAAATAGATAATGTATCCCCTAGCTATAGAATGGATGAGATTAGTTCTTGATTAGCACGGTACAGATATGGGTCTTCTATGGTCTTATCGCCTTCATGGAGATAAAGGTCATCACTATGGTCTCACAGAAGAGAATCATCTGGCCTGTGGATAAGAAGAATTATCATATTAGTAATGGTTCTGCCTTTAATCGATTATGTCTGGTTTTGAGTATGAAAGGGAGATAAAAGGAAAGCGTGTGTGCATTTAAAAGGAAACACAAGCTGTTGTTTATATGATGGCATTTCACCACCCCTGACTCTCATTGTTTCTCTAAAAATCCATAAATCACACACAAACACACACTTTTCTTGAAATCGCCAATCGATCAACAGACAGACAATCAATCATCCGCACACACTCAATCTTTATACCGGTGTTGTCCATCATACCATACCATAGAATCTGAACTGTGAAAGGGCAAATGTTTTGCAGTTCACAGAGAACACGATTTTCTATTCCACTGCGCTATTTTTCCATCGTTTTTTATGCGTTTTCTGCACTTTAAATGCCCCCTTTTTGCTTTTGGACATGAATGATTTTCAGAGGTGTGATTTTCCTTAATTAGCAAGCCAGTATATTAGAGAGTCTTGTAGACACTTGGGTTGGCTGTTTTCTAAGAAACAAGCTCACAACCGTCTCGAATACTATAGTGAGTCAGAAAATCTTAGCGACCACATAGCAATACATCAGCAAACGGCCAAAACAACCAAGCATCCGAAAAATGTTGCTCTAACAACCATTCAGCAGACCCTAGAAACACACTAACAATCACTAAGTATACTTTAGCAGCATAGCAATAACCCTGGCAGCCATCCCAAACAACATTGCAATCAAAGACCAACGCACTACATACTAACATCCATTCAAAACACCCTGCGGTATTATGTATAATTTACAGGCGTTGGGAATATTGAAATTGCTTTTGAATGCTCGCTCGCGTTTTACTTTCGCTTTCTAATTTGCGAGCACACGTACTCTGTGTATAGGCAGCGACGGTATCAATCACACATTTTACAAGATATTTGGCGCTTCTGGATTGGTTGCGCACCAAATCCTCCACCAGCCTCCTGTCATTCACCTTGTCATGTGATCGTCTCCCGCTGCTGATGCTGTATGGAGCAGAGCGGACAGTTTCAGTTCGTAATTGCAGCATCCGTTGTCCAACTGAAGTAGTTTTTCTTTCTATAAAAAAGCAAAATGACAGTGGGGGGGGGGGGGGGGTGCTGTGGTGGGCAAGTATTGCAACACCCTGGCAACCACCCAAAACACCCTAGAATCTTGCCTGTGAATTTTGCAGTCAAACACCACTCATTTTTTCTTCAAGAAAAAATATAAAAAATCTACCATCTGTTCACACACACACACACACACACACAGCACCAAGATATAATTTTTTTCTAACTCACAAAATAAATCCCTATGTTTTGAAGCCGTAATATTTCAGCTGCAGACAGATATTTTATAAACTACCATTGAAAACAGCAGGAAGAACAGACTGCTTGGAGAACACAGTGGAAACGCAGGGGAAGGGGAGAGTAAATGTTCAAACAGCAGGGCTCCGTTCCAAACACCTCTGCAGTACCACGGGCACCAGGGCCCAGAGTGAGGCCGAGCATTTGAAGTTTCTGCAGAAGAACACTTCTGGAAACATGGACTTCTCCTCCTCCTCTCTACACTGCTGGACCGCAAGGGAGGTCTCCAGCACTCTTGTACAGACCGATTGATTCATTACTTATGGACTGTTGGACTATTTTTTACATACAGCCTGAAGCTGAAGGCTTTACAGTAGACCATTACAGATGAGTTACTGCTGCCACAGTCTCCTTCTGTCCAACAGCTCAGATGGGTTCTGCTGGTACACTCTGAACCAACCATCATCCAGCGCTCCTGATCTACAGTACAGGATATTATCGTTTTGCTGGGGGCTGCAGAAATCGCACAGCCTACACATGAATTATTAAAGATGATAAAAAGAACAGTGTTAAAGGGGATCCCAATTTGAGATTACGGTTTTGCTTCTCTCACATTGATGAAAGTAAAATTGATCGCTGTTGCCTTAGAGAATGGAGCTATAAAACATTCATATTGGACGTTTACTGCAGATCTTGTTTCGGAATTAATTGCAATATGTACCTGATCCAAAAGATGAGTGCTTTTGTAAAACTATTCCATGTGTTTGTACAGAACATACAGATTAAGGAAGCTGTTCACCCACGGATAAAAAACAATGTACTCGCCTTCATGTTGTTCCATAACTTCTTCTGTTGAACACAAAAGCAGATGTTTGGCAGAACGTTGCCTCTGCGCATTTCCGATGAAACTGTACGTCAACGGAAGCTGTCGCATTTAAAATATGACCGAAAATAACAACATGAGGGTGAGTAAATGATGACATAATCTCTTTGAAGGGGTATGATGTTACTTTTTTAACTTTAGTTAGTGTGTAATGTTGATGTTAGAGCGCAAACAACATCTGCAAAGTTACAATGCTCAAAGTTCAATGCGAAGGGAGATCTTTTCCTTTAAAGAATTTGCTGGTTAAGGACTACAACAAACGGCTGGTAGGGACTACAACGAGGTTCTTCCTGGGTTAGTGACATCACTAACCCTAAAATTTACATAAACGCTGTCTCTGAAAACACACAACAAAGGGGGTGAGGCATGTTGATGTTCATTTTACACCGGACTGATTCACAAACGAGGGTCGATTCAACGCATAATATTAACATGACGACGCATGCTAGTGATGAGTCGAATCAACTCCACAGCAACTACATAAATTTATCCACTAACCGTTCAGAAACGTCCAGTTTCTTTCTAAAAGTTGTAACTTCTTCCTGAGTCTCTCCATCAGCGTCGACTCCGGTTTGAACAATGAAAGGATGAACACCGTTACTGACGATCCTCATTTTAGCTGTGTTGTTGTTTGGCAACCGTAGCACAAGCCGTTACAGCTCCGCCCTCTTCTGGGGCTGGGAGCAGCAGCTCATTTGCATTTAAAGGGACACACACACAAAATGGCTTGTTTTTGCTCACACCCAAAGCTATGACAAGCTATAAATGATCTGTGAACTGACATTTCACAGACACGTTCTGAGGACTTCAGAGACCTATAAAAGGGGCATTATAGATCCCCTTTAAGGTTTAGCTTTAACCTCATTGATCAGGGTTAAATGCTTAAACTATCAATTCATTGCTTAATACCACAATCCAAGCACAATCCATTTGATCTTAACTTCATAAAACCACTCATATTTCTATATAAAAAACATGTGTTGTCATTTATATTCTAGTGTTAATGTGCAGAGAGAAATAACCAATAAACCCAATTAAATTGCTGATGTTGAATAAATTAATCAACATAGACATTTGGCATTACGTTTGATTGTTTGATTCATTAGCCAAAAAATTGCTTTATTGAAAAGTATTTATTTTGCACAGTTTCGTAATTAAAAAATTGTCAGCTTTTATCGAGAGCCAGAAAAAAAAGCTGGGTTCGAAATAAGTATTTAATTAACATGGACAGGTTCACAAAGTTTACCGAGAACTAACGAGACCAAACGTTTCATCAAATATTAAAAACAACCTCCCAAGGGCACTAATTTGTAGTTAAGTGTAGATAAGTCTGAGGCCATGACACAAGGTCAGCTAAACATTGAGAGTGTTCTAATAGTTTATGAGCAGTGGATATGTTGCTCATTAATCTGAAATAAAAACAAGCCAATGCGATTCAAGTTGCATTGTTCATTGGCACACACACACACACACCCAGAGATCCCAAGGCCAAACAAATTCAAGCCCAGAGTGATTTGTGCTGAAGTGACCTTCTGTTTCTATGGCTCTATTATTCATTCACTCAATCTCTTTTATGTCTCTCTCCATCTCAAAATGCAACCAGTGTGATAACCACGTTATCTACAAGAGGTCATCAAAGCACCAAAAGGAGATGTTTAGCAGAAAATCTGAGCTGCTCACTTCCGTACAATTAAAGCATATGGGGACTTGGATAGTTGAGCTCTAAAAAAAAATAAAAAAAATTAGAAAAAAACATCATAAAACAGTACCAACACCATTCGATTTAAAAAAAACAAAAAAAAAAACACCTTGGACATTTTGTTAAAAATAACTCTTTTGTGTTCTACGGGAAAATCATACAGGTGAGAGTGAATAAATAATGCCAGAACTAAGGCCAGTACAGAGAGATCGGATCATTGTGGATCCACAAACAAACAAAAAAGTTTGTGGTTTGTGTGTGTGTGTGTGTGTGTGTGTGTGTGTAATAGACAGTGACAGGCCCGGAAAGAATATCTGCCCTAGATTCAATGTTTTAGATGTTTTCTGTGTGATGTTTTATTAAAGTGAGGTTGGATATGCTGACAGAGACACAACTGACATCCCTGAATCTCTCTCATCCTCTCTCTCTCTTTCTCAAAGGTCAGTTTGTGGAAAGAGCAGTACCTTTGACATTCTTTTTTTATCCAAAAAATTATTTTAGGCCAAAAATCTGGTTTATTTATTATAAACAGCTGAGAATGAATATATTAAAAACTAAAAGACAAAACAAATATGAATACATTTTATAACTGTGAACACAAAAAAAACTATCCTGAACTTTATTTTCAGGACAATGGTATTTTTGTTAAATAAATGATCGGTTTGAGTGTTGTCGCTGTACGTTTTATATTTTTTTTCATTTTAAACTCCATTTATGCTATGTTCTGCATCGTTCAGCAATAGTTGTTTCATAGTTCAAAGGAAAAAAAAAATCTGTTTTAAACAACAGGTTCCCATTGCGACCCCTCACCTCTTTAGTTTGTCTAAATGCCTAACTACAGGGAGCATGAAGTTCTCAACCCCTTTTCCCGGGAAATAACAGAGAAAAATCTTTTAAACTAACTTACACACACCCACAAACTTTTTTTAAAGAAAGAAGTAATAAGAAATAAAACTACCCTGAGGAATATTCTCTGGCATGAGAAGTGTGACGGTCTCCCCAGCATATTTATATAAAGTGGTTATTTAAGATATCAGGATTCATGCTCATCTAACTAGGCGCGTTTTGCACCTCTTACTTTGTCACGACTACTCACTGGGATATCTGTGAATAATAGGTGTTAACCAAGTGATGCATGAGACTTCATCCTCCTCGTTCTGTCGTGCTGCTGCCAGATCACAGTACCGCCGATCTCGACACGGGGGCGCTAGAGTCATTCTAATGCAAACTGAGTAAATGCACTTGGATGTGTAGGATACACTCCGGGATGCTCACTCTTATAGCCCATATTTTAGTTTTCACCAACAATCCATCTACGCATGTGCATGTCAGATATTTACATATGTTTATATCTCCAATAAAGATATCCCAACCACACATGCCCTCTATGTTTCCCTTTATTTCCCAGTCGTTTATATGATAAATATATACCTCTGTTATCTCGTGACACCTTTTTAACAATTGCTACTGCGTGCTTTTCTTAAATAACCACTCAGCCGTCTGTTAAATTCTTTTCAGAAGCCACAAGTGAAATCGCAAGTTTTAGTTGACGCGTAATTGTGCTTAAAGACACGCGAGAAGAACCTCAATAGATTGTGCCACGAAACTTAGACTACTGACAGAATATTTGACGAGCCTGAGAGTCTGTATATTTTGCGCACTGGTGGTGACAGTTAATATGGGAGCGCGCGGAAGAAATGTGATCACCACTCACTCGCATTGACCTGGAATGGGGCTTGACATTGGTATGTTTCGTTTACAACCGTCCTGACGCGTGGCTGTGACAATATGGGGCCATTAACTCGATGCGTTGTCAAGTGCAAATCCCTGGTGGCCAGTCTCGTGCCCACAGGGGCGCTCCGCGCGCCGCTTATATAGGAGCGCGTGGCGCCGCCTCCTTTCTCATCCACGGAGAGCGGTCGGAGCGTGCAGTTGTAATCCATCCAGAGTAATTCACTTGCGCTGGGAAGGCGGACCAATAAGGGCGTGAACGCACACAAAAAGAGGCTTGGATAGCTGAAAAGACACCAGACGGGAGCAGCGCGTAAACGAGGGTCACCACTGCTCGGTTTTCAACACTTTAACCACACCGGATTCAACCAACGGCATACATCAAGATGAGCACCGTCAGACCGTCCGAACCGGGACTGTTAGAGGAGATGATGCGGATGATGGTGATGCACGAGGCGCTCACGGGCAGCGACGCTCGCCGTTACGGTTCCCCTGTGGCTTGTGTAGAATGAGAGTTTGGGTCAGAGCTCAGAGATGTCGGTGCCTTTGCTGAAGATCGGTGTGGTGCTCAGCACCATGGCCATGATCACCAACTGGATGTCCCAGACTCTGCCATCACTGGTGGGGCTCAACACCACCAAACTGACCGCGGCGCAGGGCGGCTATCCGGACCGGAGTATAGGAGTAAGTGTCGGCTTATCTTCCCTGAAAATTCAAATGAAAAGTTCCGATTTGAAGCATTTAACATGTAAAAAAAAAAAAAAAAAAACACACATTCGCGCATATAGCAGCGCGATGCAACTCCGCGTTTTTTCGACATTAAGGAGCGTTCACACGGGGGCGTTATTCTTTTGCATTATGTAGCCTACTTTTATTTTAATTTTCGAACGCGTCTTGCCTCCTTGCGCGTTCAGAAAGTGACGTTCACTGATGATGTCGTGGAATTTCGAACGCTTAGCTCATTAACATTAACATATGTAATGTTTTCAGATGGAAAAAGAACGTTCTGATTTGCCCTAACAACACTTTTTTTTTTTTAATGAACCAAAACTGCTGTTTCAGTGAATATCAGGAGCAATTCTTTGCGATTTCACTAGAATGAGAGCATTCAATGAGTAAAATAAGATGCGGTTTAACTTGACATAATGTTCCGTCACGTGTCTTGTGTGATTCTCGAGTTCCATAAACTGAATGAAACAAAGTACCAACATTTTAAAAACAGATGGTTCTTCCATAATGCTCCATTTTCACTTCTAAAGTTGTAATGGGACAATAATTTGTAATGTTAAAACGTTAACATGAAAAGACTGCAAAACAGCTAGAATCAAAAGTCTGTTTGCGGAGTGGTAATATTCCATAAGTACACCACTGGTTTGGAGATCTGGAGACCTGCATCAGCGGATGTTCGTCAATCCTCCATCTGTTCATCACTCTCACCAACTCCAGACCGGCTGTGATTGGATGTAACTCAACAGTTTAATGTGTGTGAATGAGACTGATGTTTGTCTTCCTGGTAGTAGATGCAATGCTGCTGCATTCTGATTGGTGGGTGGGGATATGGGCGTGGTCTGATGTGGCACGAGCAGATGGGGTTTTATGTAATCTTGTGTCAAGTGTTTGCAATGCCAATGAGTATGGGATTATAACTTTAGATGTTGTAATACTTGTTAAAATCACCCTTCTCGTCCTCTCTGCTCTCTCGCAGGTTTTACCCGCTAACCCGGAGGAGTCCTGGCAGGTGTACAGCTCGGCTCAGGACAGCGAGGGCAGGTGTGTGTGTACGGTCGTTGCACCTCAGCAGACCATGTGCTCGAGAGACGCCCGCACCAAACAGCTCCGCCAGCTACTGGAGAAGGTGACCTACCGACCCATAATGCTCTGCTGGTTTGCCCTTGGGCATCACATTACCTTTAATGCGAAGTTGCCACAGACACCGAATCTATGACAACCAGAGTTTTCCCTCCAGAGATCAAAGTGACCTAGAGGCATGAGCCTAACATCTCGTATACAACAGTATCATTCACATACAAACACACAGTTAATGAGTTCCACTGGAACACGGCTGGCGCAAAGGCAAACAGCATTTCCTCAGAAAGACAATGATGCAACTCCTCGGACACATCAAATCATTAGCAGACTTGGAATAGCTGCAAAACCCACAAGTTTTCTGAAGGTCATGAGATTCATTATATGTAGATGTTTTTAGACATTATTTCAAAACCAGGTGAGCTCCAACATGATTTGATAATGGTCCAAAGAGCACCTTGTCAAATTATTTATATATATATAAATAATATATATTTAATAATATATATATTTATTAATTCATATAAATTTATTTATTTTTACAGTAACATTAATAACAATAATTTCACAAAATTTAATTTTATAAAAAATGTTATTTAGATGACAAATTACAAATTATTGAAAAGAATATTCTGTCAAAACTATGTATATCTGTCATATATACACACAAATATACATTATATATAAATATATATATATTTTTTTTTTAAATAATTTTTTTACTGTAACAATAATAATTTCATTATATATATATATTTTTTTTTGAAAAATGTTAATAATTATATTAAATATATACAGTATTAAGCAGTGTATATATATATATATATATATATATATATATAAAGCAGTAAACATATATATTTTTATTTATTTATAATTTTTTTTATTAACCATAATTTTGCATTAAATCTCTGGTACCTGTGTGTGTGTGTGTGTGTGTGTGTGTGTAGGTGCAAAACATGACACAATCAATCCAAGTATTGGACCAGCGGACCCAGAGGGACCTGCAGTACGTGGTGAAGATGGAAGATCAACTCCGAGGTCTGGAGACCAAATTCAAACAGGTGGAAGAGAACCACAAACAAAACATCGCCAAGCAATACAAGGTAAACACACAATTATATGCAAGCACTGCACTGCACATACTTCACATGAATCCGCACATCAGCCCATATGGACACAGCGCACACTCACTGACGCACTACAGACTGCATGCACGCCCATAAATGCTTGTGCGATTTTTGTGAAATGTGCAGACCTCGATCCAAATAATTAGTGAACTTACAGTTGTGCCAACTAATATTTGCATTTTTTGTGAAAGCTGTAAAGATTCTGGGTTTTTATTTACATATAACTTCGAGTAATTATAATAAAAAAATAAAAGTTAAAATATTAAACATTAATAAAGGATCTGCACATTTCAGCTCCTATAATGTACCATGACATTCAAAACGACACTTTGCATGCTACGTGACACGTGCATGGATTTTAAAATTGTTTGCACTCTGTAACACAAGCGTGCTTGTGCGAGTACATGAGCGAGTGCGTGTGTGACTGCGAGAGCACGTGAATGTGTTAGATAGGTTAGCGAGTTAGCTCCCTGTGCTGAGTGTGTTGTTTCTTGCTTGCAGGGCTAACTATAAAGACATGATAGGAGAGCCAGAGGCCAGAAGAGGCAGGTCTAACCCACGATTGGCTGAAGTGGGCGTCAATCATGCTGTTTATGTCACGATTCTCATATTCTATACGACATTAGCTGTAAGAAACACTCCTCCCCCTCCCTTATCCAACCACCAATCAGATCTCCTCCTGCATGCTACCTTAAAGAATTGTTACGATTTATTTATATGATCTACATTATTTAGTTTCATTGCTATATTGCTATTATTATTATTACTTCTACCATTATTATTCTCATCTTTGCTAGTATTGCTTAAGTTTTTATTATTATTACTCTTATTATTTGTCACTATGAATCTTTGGTTTTTGAAGTAATATGCGTTTTTGAAGTAAAGAATTTAATCTTAACATCACATTGTTGTATGTGAGTTGTAATTTCAGCATGTGTCCCTTTCTGCTGTTGCATTCTAAACGATAACTAATAAAGTCTTTTCCCAATTGTTTACCGTGTTCAGAGCGCTTGATTTCGTCGATAAATGTTCTTTTTTTTATACGAATCTCAGTAGTTTTACTGCAGTTTGGCCTCTGGTCTCTCACTGGCTCTACAAGCACACACACACACACACAAACACATTGGGTTTTCATGCTTTATGGGGACTTTCCATAGACATAATGATTTTTATATTGTACAAACTGTATATTCTGTCCCCTAACCCTAAACTTACCCATCACAGAAAACTTTTTACATTTTCAGAAAAACATCACTTATTCACTTTCCTCATGGGGACCAAAAAAAAAAAAAAAATGGCCAAAAGTATGTGGACACCTAGTTAAAGGATTTTCATCTACAACAACTCTAACATATGTATAAAATCAAGGATTCTATATAAAATACAATTAGCATGAACTTCAGAGTACATGTGCATCTTTATATGTAATTTCATTATTTCTTTATAATTATAGAATTTGAAATAGACATTTTGATGAATGTACTGACAAGCACTGAACTAAAATATGCTTTAATGTAATTTTTATTGAAACTTGTAAATGTATTTGTAATTATTTCAAATTGTGTACATTTAAAAAAGTAATATTAAACAACACTATCAGTTAAAATGATAATCAAGTACTTTGCATGTGCTTTAGTATGCGACACATCAAAATAAATGCTTTTTTAAAGCACGACAAAAATTATTAAAACGGAATGATTTAAAATGTACTTTAAAGTAAAACTTTTTATTGGTGTACTTAAGTGTGTTAAGAAACATCTGCAAGCGTTATCTGCAAAGTACAGTTTTTTCAAAAAATATTATTTTAAAATTTGAAATGCACATTCAATAAAAGCACGCTTCTTATTCACAAGTATTTTATAGGGAAAACAAGGCTGTTTTTGCTCTAGTGAGGTTCATGAAGAATTATTTATGTACATTCTAAAAAATGCTTGTTTCGAACAACGTTCGGGTCAAATATGGACAAACCCAACCGTTGGTTTAAACTTCTAAATTAGATTTTGAACTCAGCAGTTGGTGTTGTCTATATATGACCCAATCATGGCATTTTTTAGCGTCTAGTTGTCTGGCATGGAAGAAACTTGACTGACCTGCACAAAGAACACCTGTGATCTCACCGATGCTCAGGAGCAAATCACCGCATCCACGTTCCTGCATCTAAATTCGCAGAGGACTAGAAGCTGTTATACAAGCAAAAGAATGACTAAACTCATTATAAATGCTTATGGATTTGAAAATAATTCACATATTGATGTGGTGTGTAGGTGTCCACATACTTTGGGGGCATATATAGTGAAATTCAATTGCTGTAGACATTTATTTTTAGGATGATTGTACACAGATTGATGCACCCTCACGTACGACAGTAGTAACACCTAGACTGTTCAAATCAGTGTAGAAGCCAAGGGCTCAGACAGGCTTCACGATGTACAAGCCAGACTTTCCAACTTTCCCACATTACGTATTTGCAGGCCATAAAGGCAAAAATGGCGGAGCTGCGTCCGCTAATCCCCGTACTCGAGGAGTACAAAGCTGACGCCCGGCTGGTTCAGCAGTTTAAGGAGGAGGTGCAGAACTTGACAGCCAGCCTCGGCCTCCTTCAGCAGGAGATGGGAGCCTACGACTACGATGACCTGCACTCCCGCGTGGTTAGTCTTGAGGAGCGGCTGCGCGCATGCATGCAGAAGCTCGGTAAGACCCGCCGTTAACAAAGACATATACATGTTTACTCAGCATGGTCAAGCTTAAGCAACAACATTTGTGGCATAGAATCTCAGAACTTTCAATGGAAGTAAATGGAGCCAATCTGTAACTCTTTTGTCTCCATTAACAGAATTTTGGCAAACTGGGGCTAGAAGGGGTACAGCAATGGCTGGATTGTCCTACTTCGCATGCACACCTCAATATTGCATAATTTTTGTCATGCCGAACAACATTTACTGAATTTGGATAATTGTAAGGGTAGGTTTAGGGTTGGGGTATAGGCGTTAATAATATAAATGTATTATTTTATGGCGAGATTTTGTGTCACGTCTGGAGCCGTAGCTCCCTTCTAGCCACAACCGTAAAGCTGTTTTCACTGTTAGGGGGCGCTATTATGCATCGTCGGAAAGAGTACAGAAGCTCCAGATCAAAACACAGGCGAAGCAGCAGCAGAAACAAGCGATAGAAGCATGGCTTATGCACATGTAAGATAATGTGATCATTAAACATTCAACTGAATAAATCAGAACGTACAAACGTTACCGAATGAAATGTTGACCCATGAATAGGTTTGTTCAAGCTTTAGGGGTGTTGATGGAAGCGATCTACTCCATATGTTTTGATCATCGTTCTGAATCCGATCTGGACATTGTCTCTGACAATTTTCTCAGCTTTTTGTTAAAAAATGTTCCTTTTTTTTATGAAACTTGCCCACATTTAAGTGTTGATAAAAAAAGAATGCATGGAGCTAGAATAAAATGTTTTTTGTTTGTTTAGGCTCATATATATATATATATATATATACATATATATATATATATATATATTGTATGTTCAGATATTCATAAAACACAATAATCTGGGGGCCAATAAAGTTTGAGAAAATTATCTATGATTATTGATGATCTATTATTATAGATGATTTATTATTATTTTGATAAATAAATATTTATAAATTATTGGAAAATTAACTGGTGGGGAAGGAG